>BCLG01001163.1:77664-99267 GCA_001602295.1 Zoysia matrella | reverse complement strand
TTCTTCGCGGCCGACCCCTGCTCCTGCTCCTCGGAGGAAGAGCTCAGACCCTCGAAAGGGTCCGATTCTTCGGCAGTGGCAGCGGCGGCCGCCGCCAAGGCGGCCGAGCCTTGGCTCGCCGACGAGCCTCCCTCGGCCTTCGAGCCACGAGTAGTCCAGGAAGCCTGCCTTCGCTCTCCGCTTCTTGTCGGTCCTCCTCGGCTCCGGCGCCATCGTAGGGTTGGGCTCGGCCCTCCGCAGAGTCGGCGTCGCAGCAGAGCTGGTCCCGGCCCCGCCGACGATCGTGGCCACCGGCGGACCCTGAATGACACCGAAATCAGCCTCCTACAAACGACTACGACCCAAACGAAAAAACCTGCGCTTACCAGCTGACGATGGTACCGGTCGAGGGGACGCGGCCCCCGATTAAGGCCGCTCTCGGCATCTTTGAAGACGGTCGAGGTCCGGGCCAAGACTCCCTTGTCGGAGAGAGGAAGGCCGCGGACTTCGCAGGTCGTGTCGTCCGGCCCCTCGTACTCCCGAGGCTATGCATTCGACGGCGCAACGGCATGATCCGATGACGCATGGCGACGCCGAAGACCGTCGTCCCGGTCAGTCTTTGGTCCCGGAGGCGTCCAATGGCCTCCAGGTGAGGTCGGATCGTCTCGACCTCGGCCGCCGAGAGCTTTGACTTCCAAGACCCCGTCGCTCGAGGCACCAGGTCTTCGAAGGCCGGGAGCTGAGGGTCAGCATTGTCGATATAAAACCATGACCCCCGCCAGCCCTTCAACGAAGTCTTCAGTTCGACCTCGATATACTCCTGGGACTCTCGAGTCCAGAGCAAGATGCTGACGCCGCCGACGCGTCTCCCGACCCCCGTCTCCTTCGACGTTTGGAGGCTGGCGAGGAAGAAGTACCTCCACAGCAGGAGGCTCGACCGGATCCCCAGATACGCCTCGCAAAGCGTGACGAAGACGGCGGCGTGGAAAACCCCGTTCGGCGCCAGCTGGTGAAGTCGAGCGCCGTACTGGTTGAGGACCCCGTGGAAGAAGCTGGAGACCGACAGCCCCAGCCCGCGCTCGTGGTACGCCAGGAAGCTAACGATCTTCTCTGGCGGCGGCGCGGGCACGGCGTGGCCGTAGCCGGCCACCCAGCCCGCCGACTCCTTCGACGGGACCATCCCAATGGTGGTCCACCTCTCGAGCAGAGCGTCGTTGACGCACGATGGCTCCCACTCGGACATTTTGCAGGTGGCAGCGACGGAAGCGCGAACTACGGCGATCGTCGGACCTAGCGACACTACGACGAAAAGCGAAGCTAACGAGCTCTTGCGCAAAGGACGAAGACAAAGCGAGGAAGTCGGTTGAAAACCCGAAGTTACCGCGCTCCTCCTTTTAAAGGACTCGGGCAGTTACAGTGCCTCCTACGATCGGTCGAGGAATGACTGCTCGATCGAAGGGTCGCGCCCCAAGACGCACCCCAGCGGGTTGCCCACGAGCCGCTGACGAGCGGGCCCGGGCCGAATCTTGCCGTCTCCGCCGCAGACGGAACGGTAACAATTACTCCGACAAGACGGTTGCCAGAGCACGTTCGGCGGGCGATGTGACGCGAGCGCGCGAACCGTCGCACCCACGACACCGTCCGATCGAATTCAAATCAACCGCTCGGATCGACCGACGGTTCAAATTCCTGGGCGGCCCGATTGCCCTCCGCGTGGAGGCTCGGGAGCCGTCCGATCCCTGTAACTGTAACGGCGGATTCGAATAAAAGGAGGTGACCGAACGAAGCCCCCCACGTTTGGCTGACTGACAGCCGGGGCCACCGGGCCAAACCGACCGTTCAGGAGCTGATCACGGCCAGGCCTAGGCGCGACGCTGATCATGGGCAAGAACAGCATCGAACCGGTCCGACCTAGGCATCTTACCGAACGAAAGACCGAGAACGACCTCGGCCCGACCTCGAAGGTCGGAACGATGTGTGCACGCAGAACAAAACCCCTAACGATCGGCTAACCGACAGCCGAGGCCACCGGGCCAATCCGAACGATCGTACGCTGATCATGGCCCTGGCCTAGGCGTGGCAACGATCATGGGCAAGGACCGCGTCGAAACCGGCCCTTCCCAGTCATTTCGTGGAATGAAGAAGCCGAGGCCAGCCTCGGTCCGACCTCGAACGTCGGCACTACCTCGTCAACCCCCCGGATCGCCTCAAGGCTCGGGGGCTGGGCCCATAGCTAAACCCCTTGCGATCGGCCGACCGACAGCCGAGGCCATCGGGCTAATTCAAACAATCGAACGCCGACCATGGCCTTGGCCTAGGCATGACGCCGACTACGGACACCACGTCAAAACCGGCTCTTCAAACGCCCTACCGAGCGTAAGGACCGAGACCGATCTCGGTCCGACCTTAACCGTCGGCGCGATGCTTAGCCAATTCCTCGGATCGCCCCTAGGTCCAGGTGTCGACCCGGCGGAGCGGTTTCGATATGATCAACCATCGACGAATGGTGGTCCGCGTAATATTTCAGCCCACGACCGATCCTCCGGGTCGCTCGAGGGCTCGAGGGCTACGCCCTACTGGCGCGCTCGCGCGCCCCCGTAGGAGCACGACAAACCTCGGGAACGACCAGCCCGACGCCGCCTCAACCAGAGATCTCAAACGGCGTCAGGCTCGGGGGCTACTGTCGGGATCACGTATCCCGGGTACCTGACAGATCGCGCTTCGACCCCCCAGCGGCGACCTACGGCGGCTATGTCTTGGCCGCGTGGGGGCGCAAAGACCCTGGCCTCCGGAGATCGACCCCCCGGGGAGCGACCCCTAGGAGGTAGGTACCGCGTTATGGTATATTTACTCTGATGGCTAGCTGCCATCCGTCCCAACGGAACGGGACGAGATCCACCACGGCGACACTCCAGCAGAAAGCTGCGACGACTGCCAGACACGACGGGACAGCATTGTAGCCGGCACAGTGGCGCCGGACGAGCATCACTGTACCCGCCGCTGCGCACGACGCGACGGGTCACGACCATGTCTGGACGGAACAAAATGACGGCGACAGCGACGAGAGGGCCCACCTGTCGGCGAGACGGCAGGATCGTGTAGGACCCGTTACTTGTAACCCCAGGACCTCCTCCTATATAAAGGGAGGACCGGAGAGCGATAGAAACAACGGTAGAACATCACCACAAGCAACAGCCACAAACACACGAAAGATAAATACGAGCTCCATTAGAGCCCGAGGATCCTTGCATTCTTCCGAGCAAGCACCCCCATTCGCTCACGTCCCGAGCCTTCCCGTGAAGAGAGGATCTCGTCTTGTAACATTGTCCTCGAGATAATCCGCTCTCTGGACGTAGGGTATTACACCGCTTGAGGTGGTTCGAACCAGATAAAAAATCCCCCTGAGTCTTCCTTCGACTGGGTCATACAGAGTCCGAAGGCACACCACCCCCACGATCGTATATTCACTGTGTCGGTGGTCAGTACGCCGACAATAGTCGAGTTCATACATGCAGGCAGACATGCTACTGATCATACAATGGTCATTGTTGCTTGCTTGGTAAATCCAAATAATGCATAGAGCGAGGCGTATAAGTGCGTATTAGACGAACAACGATGGGTAGCTGCGTTTGCAGCTTCCTGCTGCAACTTCTGGACTATGGCCTTGTTTGTAAGGCTCTTGTTTCATAAATATGCCCAATTACAAGTGACGTTTGGCAATCCTGTTTTGTTTTTCCTGAATGATGGGTAGCTGAAGCAATGTTTTCCCTGAATATGGCAACCGATGTCTCCTTTCATGCCACAACAGGAACGAAGATGCGTGTTTAAGCCAAATGTATCAGATACGCATGGACTGTTCTCTTCCAATTTTCTATATAAGCAATAAAAATGTTGCAAGTATTGCAATATCTCAAAACTAATAGTCGACATCACTCCCCCACCAAACATTCAGCTGTGGGTGGATAAAGACTACTAATACCATGTATTTATACCAATCCAACACCACATGAATAGGGACCAATGCACAAGCTCAACTATATATTCCAACGGACTATTACGATTCAGCATCAACTTCTCTTCCATTATTTTACCATGTTATAGTTCACGGAAATTTGTAAAACAAGAACAAGAACCAAGAGATGTCTAGTAGGAGTGAGCAATATACAAAGGAATAGGAAACATCAGAGAAACAATTAAAACGGTTTCCTTCCTGTACCTTGCTCTTTACCTCTGTGATTCAAGAACTGCTAGAAATACACTTTGTGGACTGTCAGTTGTACAAATGATTTAACCATTTTGGTCAAGGTTGTTGAGGATATTCATCTACAAGTGGCAAACAACATTTCAGCATCAGTCGCCGCAACATCCGGCGGCTAGTTGATTCATCACAACCAAACACTCAAGTGAGCTGTTTGATGCGAACGAGCCTCTAGCTCGGTGGCGAGGCTGCTCGTTCGAGCGCTCAAGCTCGCATGCGCGGGGGTTTATCCCCCGGAATAAATTTCTGTGCAGCTGCCTCTCACGCGTGGAGACACAAAGAGAAGGCGACGCTCTCGTCGCACACTGGAATCTTGATGATTTCAGTGATCTTTGTAAGGACGCGATTTTCATTTCTGAGTAAAGTTGCAGGTGTGTATTTGTACGCGGGGTGTGTTGGTGTGTGTTGTGGTGTGTGTGTGTGAGTGCGTATAAGAACAGATACTACAGCTGTATTCAGTAGTAAAGGCTTAAAAAAAAGTTAGCTGTTTAATCACGGTAATGTGCATAAGATCACCTCCACGCTCCAGTCCACTGCGAAGGTGCGAACGCTTGATAAGGCTTCGGCAAACCATGGTTCAAAACACAGGTTAACTTGGCACTTGCTTAATAATAGTCCTTGCAGTGTATGTATAGTACTCTGATCTGCGCTTGTGTCATGCAATTGTACGAGTGACACCTAATTCACATGCAGTAGTAATAGTAGAACTATTAAGCAATCTTGCACGGATCGTCTCATCCAGAAAGACTTAAATTTATTATCTTAGGATGTCCCTGGTATCTCACAATTACATTGTCTATGCCAAAAAATCTAACCAGACATTCACGAATTGCCAACAAAAACAAGGAGGAGAGAGTACTCCGTCCCAAAATAAATGTTTTTTAGATTTTCAAAAATTGTGAAAATATTATTTATTTTATTGTGAAATGATTCACTATTAGAAGTATCATAAGTTGGACTTGTTTATTTTTATATTTTCGTAAATTTTTTAATAAAACGAATGGTCAAACATTGATTTTAAAAAAATAAAAAATATCATTTATTTTGGATCAGAGGGAGTGCGTCATAAGTACAATATAAGTACAAACAGTCAAGAGGCAATGATGATGCACATGACGGCACTTAGAGATAAAGAATGTGGTACTAGTAGTGATGCATTAACAATACTCCATCTATTCTTAAACTGTTAATGTTATTTACTTCTAACATTAATTTTGACTATTTATTTTATTCTTAAAATTAATTCAAATGTCTAAAATTCAAATAACGTTAATGATAAGGAAAATTATAATAAAATATATGATATTATCATATTAGAGATAAAAATGATGTTAGAAGTCAACGACAACAACAATTTAAAAACGGTGTAAGTACTCATTATTAACTTATGCGTTACTGCACAGGATCTCTTCAAAGTCAACAATTTAAGAACGGTGTAAGTACTTATTAGTGACTTATGCATTGCTGCATAGGATCTCTTCAGAGTCAATTTGCCCTTCCTCTTTCACTTTAAATTGTCTAAGTACCTATATCTCTCAAAGTAGATGCACCCACTCATACCAGACATGATATCTGTGCAACTATAAGCAATGCTCTCGGGCAAAGTCACACGCGTTTATCTCTGTGAAGCACACACAAGCCTTTTGTTTATTTTGAATACTAGCAGGGAGCAAATTTCGGATTGAGGGGCATCCAGGATCTTATTTCGACCTCAAAGGCTTGTCTTGGATCAGAGAGTTTCTAGCCAGGCAGTACAAAATTTCATTCACTAGCCTTTAGAATCATCAATGGCATGTAAAACCATGGGCGTTTCTGCAAGCTTCAATGGGCTTCGAGCACACACGTTCCCTATTGCGAAGCAAGGGGATCTGACTTTCTCAAATATTGACACAAACACTAAAACCACCCACAACTGGAGGAATTTGCTCCCATATCTCATGTAATCTATAAGAAAGAGCAGTGCTAGAGGCAAAGCCGATGACTGAGATAGCGTGAGAGACTGTGGCTGGTGGTGGGCAGGGGAGCGAGGTGAATTCTCAAGGAGATGCATATATGGGAGCAACACAATGATAATTAGTGACCAGCTTCATCTATTTGGACACCATGGTGTATATAAATTCTGTCAGCAAGCTGCTAAGCGCTGCATTACTGTTCTGTGCGCTTGTATTATAGATTGAACATTTGGCAAAAGCTCAAAGCTCGCTCGCAACGGTATACAGGTGGCCGCACAGTGATCGAACCGAACGTGAAATGTAAGGACAGAGTTGCGTTAAAGATGTGTTAAGCAGGCACGGAGCTTCCTTAGGACCCGAGGTGACCAAGGTTCTAACATCATCGTCAGATCGTGATCGTGCACGGGTGGTTTTGCCGTGGGGGTGGATTATGGCTCAAGTCTGTCTCCCTTGGCAGCATAAGCGGGGGGACGCACGTGCTCACGAGCCAGCCCGCGTACGTGTTTCAGGCTTCCAGCCCGGACTCGTCTCCTCTCCACGCGTCACCTTCAGCCCGACACCTGGTCCGCACGCGGCGCGGCGGCATAACTCTCCTGTTCCAGGCCCCGCGGTTAGTCCGTCAGTAGTCTGCGACCGACCGAGGCCACCGGCGTCGACGACGGTGGTGACGATGACGACGGTGATGAGCAAGCTGTCCGGAGCGGCGCTGCAGGCGGGGCTGACGGCGCTGGTCCTCCCGGTCTCCTACGTGTACAAGGTCACGACCTACTTCCTCGGCGCCGTGTTCCCCGAGGACGTCGCAAGCAAGGTCGTCCTCATCACCGGCGCCTCCTCCGGCATCGGCGAGGTACGTACGCGCGCGTATCACCACCAACGTACCTGCGCGAGTAGAAACTACGTCACACGATTCACAAGTAGCAAGTTGGTTTCCATCGATCCCGTTGGTACTTGTAAGAACTGACGATTGATTAGTGCCATACATGCGCGCTTAATTAACGTAGCACCTGGCTTACGAGTACGCCAAGAGGGGAGCCTACCTGGCTCTGGTGGCTAGAAGGGAAACGAGCCTCCGCGAGGTTGGTGACAGGGCGCTGGCGATGGGCTCGCCGGGCGTCCTCGTCCTGCCGGCCGACGTCTCCATTCCCGACCAGTGCGAGAAGTTCATCGACGACACCATCCGCTACTTCGGTAGACGCAAGTGGCCCTACTCTTCTTCCCCGTCTCACATAAATCTCTCGTCGTCATAAGATTTAATCTGTGCGCCTGTCTGTGCTTGAGCAACTTCTAATTGGTGATCGAGGCATTTGCAGTGGACCATCTGGTGAACAACGCGTCGATCTGGCAGGTGTGCAAGTTCGAAGAGGTCGAGGACGTCAACCACTTCAGAGAACTGATGGTAAAATATAGGGAACAAATCATGTTCCCTGGAGTTTTTTGCATAGCAGATTTATTTCATCCGGCGATATTAAAAAACCAGATGATATGGCATGCGGGTCCGATTTCTCTCCTGCGGAGGCAAAAATGCAGCCAACTGTAGCATCAACAGTGAGAGAGTGAACAGGGAAATGCATTAACACCGTAGAGATTTCACTGCAGAGGGAAATACTGTAGCATGGAATCTTGTCCGTTGATTTCAGATCTGATGGTTAAAAATTGAGCTAATATCGGCTACAGTAACCTCTCTGCATTTTACTCCCTGCTGCAGGGGATATGAATCCGTGGCACGCGTATTTTGCGGGACATCAACTTCTGGGGCCATGTGTACCCGACTCGGCTCATCATCCCCCACCTGAAGAAGACCCATGGCCGGATCGTCGGCGTCACCTCCAACTCGTCGTACACATCGGGAGAAATACCTTCTACAATGTCAGTATACTGCTGGCATCAGCACATCATCATAGGACATTGTTGCTCCTTGCTAAATGTATATGTCAAGTACCATATTTTCCTAAACGGTTTTAGACGGTGTCTAGACCGGTTTAAACTTTAAACGGCATCCAACCGAACAGTTTAAGGGCTAATCGGCCTCCTAAACGGTTGACCGTCTATACGGTCAAAGAACAGAGAAAACAGTCAAAAACAGGGTACATGAGGCGGATTTGCACAGTCTACACGCCGTTCGAGCCACGTCTAGGTGATAGAACCAGCCGGCGATTGCATACCTGTCGCCGCCGCCGTCTGGTTCCCGTAGCACCGACAAGCTGCTGCCATCCATTCCCCGCGACGAGCCGCTGCGGCAGTGGAGAAAGAGGAGCAAGGAGGCTGCGTCATATAGAGAGAGGAGGGGGAGGCGGCGCTGGTGGAGAGAGGATGGCGGCGGCGCGGTGTAGGTCTGAGTGCGACAACGCTGTGACCGAGGGTGTCAAGGGTAGGCTGGTAGTGATGCATATGACCTAAGAAACATGGGCTCATTTGAGCTAGCTAATGGGTTGGACCAAACTTCCCTTCTTTTGTTCTTTTTTTCGTTTTCCTTTTTTCTCTCTCATGGCTGCTTATTTTTTCGAATTTCCACTGCTACAGTATTAGCCCGTCTAAATTCTATTTAAACACGTGTAAAACGTTTAGAATTCATGGGTAAGTATAATCCAACTGCGTAAACTAATGAAATCTGCAGGCTAGCAAGGCGGCGGCGGTCAACTTCTACGACACCCTGAGGATGGAGCTCGGCGGGGACGTCCGCATAACTGTGGTGGTGCCGGGCGTGGTCGAGTCGGAGATCACCAAGGGGAAGATCCTCTCCAAGGAGGGGGAGATGAAGGTCGACCAGGACGAAAGAGACGTACGTCTAATCTACACGCACTCGACTAGCTCCAGTGCAGATTTCGATCGCAGTGATGACATGATTCCCTTTGTGTGCATGGTGTTCCACACCTGCAGGCGATCCTCGGGCCGACGCCGGTGGAGCGCGTCGGCGACTTCGCGAGGACGGTGGTCCGGGACGTGTGCCGTGGGGCTAGGTACGTGTTCGAGCCGCGGTGGCACGTGGGCGTCTACCTCCTCGGGGCCTGCCTCCCGGAGGCCCTGGCGTGGAGCTCCCGCCTCCTCACCGTCAGCAATTCGGCGCCTCGACCACCGACACGCTGGGGAAGCGCCTGGTCGACTTGCCGGCCGTGCGAAGGGTCGTGCAGCCGGCGTCGCTCAGGTCGCCGGAGATCAAGGAACCGATTCGGAAGTATGGATTTCCGAATGCACTCCGCGCTTGACTGTTGACACCTGCTGCTTGGCTGTGTGGTTCGATGGATGGAATATTTGGAACCACGAGGTGACGACGACTCAGGCGAACTCAATCCAACGTCGACTTAGTAAAAAAATTTTCACCACGGACGTAAGTGTGGCTGCTCCTCCTTTGCCACTGCCACATGGGCCTCCCCTGTAAAAAAAAAACGTCGGTGTTTGGTAGCCGTCCGCGCGACGGAATCCACGGCAGCGGATGTCCGGCCGCACATACGTACGCGCTGGAAAAATCCGCTCATAACGTCGACTGGTGTTCATGCCCTCCGTGATCCTATCCAAATATCTTATCGTGAGTTCTACTCTCATCCATAGCTGTGAGAATCAATCCTCAGCAAGATCCATGGCTGAAGGAAGAAGGGCCGATTGATTTTGAGTGGGAAAGGTGAGATTTCGATTTTTGGGACTTTCAACCTTGTCTCTAAACTTAGGGAGCTATGGGTGTTTTTTAGGAACTGGATAAGCTTAGGGAGTTCATTTAGAGAATTGTTGAAAGTTTATTTTTCTAATCACTTCTTAAATTCTCATTTAGAGACTTAATTTAGGGAACGTTGAAGATGCTGTAAGCAGCTGCAAACGTGGGCTGGACATGTGCCACGAAGCATTGGGCTCTGTGATGATGGCCTGCCACGGTGGTGACTGCAGAGTTGGGCTGCGGCTGCTGTTTTTGATTTCGGCTTCAGTGCTCCAAAGCTTTTCGCTACGCCACCCCGTACGTAAGAAATGCCAAACAAGTGCAGCAGAATTGCATACCTGGTTCTTGCGCTTGTAACAAAGGGAACCCAAAATCAAGCAAGTTTGCTTTGTGTTGGCATCAAGATAACGGAAAGCCAAAGCCAGAAAGAATTTTTCCCCGTGCTCCTAGATCACAGAAGGATGTGAAATTGCTCTGTGAGCTTTATTTTAGTATTTCCTCTGTACAATAACAATAGCATTTGAATCTTAATCGGTAAAGTTTCAAATACTGCTACTACTACACAGAGGGAGTTGTAGATAAGAGTGGTAGCCGTCGTTTGACCCCAATGGAACACGCTCGCCCGTCGCCACAGGGAGCGGGGACGATTGGGCGGCCACTCCTCGCCGGCTCCCAAGTTTCTCTATCGCCCACTCCTCGGAGCCGGCCCGAAAAAGACCAGGCAGGCACGCCGAGGTACACGGCATCCCTTTCGCTGTTGCGCGAGACGGGGCGGCAAGGCACGATCCTCCGAATGTGTCAAACCGGCCGCTGGAGAGAGAGATTTTTATCAGCGGGATATTTCTCCACCGAAGCTGGACTTCCTTTCCTCTTAATTAATACTGGTAGAGACAGAGAGTACGTATACGTGCTTATCCGATCCTCCTCCCGGGTGTCCGTCGCTCTCATCATCCATAAACAAGCAATTGCAAAGTCAAATAAGCTATCCATTGTCGTAAATGGCATCGCTTTAGCCTAAAGATGGCAACGGGTGACAAACCGTCGGGTTTTGCCACCCCAGACCCGCCCCATTAACTAAAAAATCTATCCGTTTCAATAAAAAAATTCCTCGTACCCAGACCCGCATGGGTAATTCTCACCCGCCGGGTACCTAGACCTGAGAAGCAATATAATGCACAGTTAAAATAAGTCTAGTTCATCAGTTCCAAAAGATAATTTCAGCACATAGTCTAGTACCATAGTAGATGCAGTTCCTAGTGTTCATTCAAAACACACACTTAACTTAGACACACACAAACCAAGTCTCAAAAGATGCAAGCTACAGCTGCAAGTGCATATTACAAGTTCAACAAATACATAATAGCCAAAACAAATATATCAATAGTTGCATATCTGCATTTGTTGACTTGTATTTCCATGGTCATCTATTGCCATCTTTAAATGGCAAGTTCTTGTAGGCCTTCTCGAATATTTTGGAGACAAGACCAGAAGGATGCACCCTTGTCATCCATATCATCAGCTATAAAAGAAATAAAGAATGTTATTCACTTATTTGAAGCCAAAGAAAGAATATAAATAAAACGTGCTAATGCATATACCTTTATACTTGTTACGTAACCAATTCTGTGAGCACATTAAAGCTTCTATCATTTGAGGAGTGAGCCTACTACGATGCTCACTAAGAACTCTTCTAATAGTGCTAAAAATAGATTCTGATGCAACTGTAGTGACAAAGATTGCATAAATATCGCTAGCTATGAGTCTCAAAGTTGGATAACAAGTTCCAGCAACCTTTCACCAATCTAAAACATTAAATCCCTTGGTATCTAGTGGAACTAATCCATCCTCTAAGTAGCGATCTAGCTCAGATTTAAACATCATGAAATATGGCCTTGTGCTTGCCACATGTGCACTAAAGGAAGATAAAAACTCCATATTACCCATAGGTATCGATGAAGCAGTGTTGGTACGTTCAGCCTCTTCCACATGGTACTTATTCATTAGAGCACGTAGCAATTCCATTACTTCGGCAACCTTATCCTCACAAACATCTCCAGTTGTCCCAAGCAACCACTCAAAACACATCAGCAAGCTTAAAGTTTTGAGCTGAGGATCAAGAACAGTTGCAATGCCCATTAGTCCTTGAATATCAGACCAATACTTCTCAAATTTGGTAACCATTTTAGCTGACATGGCTTCTACTAATGGGTTGCCACAAGTTGACCATTGTCTAATTTTCACTCTAATCTCACAAATCTTCATAAAGTAGATGTTTGCAGTGACATATTGAGTTCCAAAAAATAGCTCAGTTATATCATTAAATAAGCTAAGCCTTTCTACAACATCTGCCGCAAAATTTCATTCCTCCTCACTAGGCAAGCAAGTATACTGTGCATCAACCTTACTAGCTCTAATGAAAACAGCCTTGTATGGCAAAGCAATGTTAAGCATGTTGAAGGTGGAGTTCCATCTAGTCTTATAGTCAAGATTTATTTTATTTTTCATGTTAACTTTCATGAATGTAGCTGTCTCCTCAAACTTCTCAATTCTTTTTGAGTGGCTGTCCAATAAGCTACACTTTCACGATATTCTCAATTGCATCTTTCAGCGGTTCTAACCCATATTTGACAATAAGATTAAGAATATGAGCACAACAACGCATGTGCAACACCTTTCCATTATTTATAAGCTTAGTTTTGCCGATCTTTCTCACAAGAGAGGGAATTACCGTATCATTTGTAGTGCAGTTTTCATGAGTCACAGTGGATATCTTCTCATCAAGATTCCAGTCAACCAAAGATTCATATAGTACTTCACAAATGACATCAGCAGTATGAGGTGCAGGAACATAAATGAACCTACATTTGATAGTTGCAGTAAAATGTTACAAATTGTCCAAGGTTCATCAGCAACACAAATATTTGATAGTTTTAGTAATTACCTCATGATTATGCTTTTAAGAGTCCAAGATTCATCAACGAAGTGGGCTGTGATGGCTATATAACCTCTCTTTTGATTATCAGAGGTCTACAGATCAGTAGTAATAGCCACCCTAGAATCAATACCAGCCATGTAGTCAATGGCTTTCTTCTTCTCCGCTTGATTCTGCATCAATATATCCTTTCTGAAATAAATACAAAAGATAATTAAAAATACATCTAACACTTAAGGAATGATAATAATAATAGTTTCATAGAGTAGCAAGTGTTATACCTTATAGTGTTTCTAGTCCCAATCTTGAATAGTGGTTGGAGAGCACTCACAAACCTTTGAAAACCAGCATGATCAATGCTCAAAGGATACTCATGGAGTACAATCATTGCACAAAGTTCTTTTCTAGCTGTATTTTGATCAAATGTATAGTTCTCTACTGAAATTGCCTTTGTTTTTTAAGAACCGAACCTTAGAGAAGCTTGAGAAAGTGTCTTTTTTGCACCCATCTTAATATTTTTCAGTGTACATATCTTCAAATACTTAGATCATTGTCCAGATAAATACTTGAAGCAGTACATGCATTTTGCTTTAATTACCCCTCACTTTCACTCTGCCGAACTCATTCCACACAATAGAAGTGAGCTTTCTCTTGGAACCAGGGTCAACACCATCATTGTCCTCCTCAATTATTTCAACATCTTCCTCCGCATCCAAGTCAATTGGTTGTGAATCACTATCAGATTTAGATCAAATACCTGGTGCTTGACTGCTATTAACACTAGCTGCAGTCATTTTATTGAATCTGTACAAAATAAAACATCCAACATGATTTTAGTATAAAAGAATTATCTAACTAACTGATTGCAGACATGATTTCAGTATGAAACATGATTGCAGTCATGATTTCAGTATAAAAGAAAACATTTAACATGCTTACCTAAGAGACTGCAGGATATCACGACCGAAGGAAACATCTGAGCTTGGAGAAATGGGAGGCCGGCTGTTCTTTTTTGATGCGACCCTTTTTGTGTTCTTAGTCTTCAGAGCTAGCCCTTGTTGTTTGGAGTTGTCGGCGTCCCTTTGAAATGGGACGGTCAGTAGAGGACCAAGGCACAAACCGCAGAACACTGCAACTGCAATGAAAAATAAAAGTTAAGAGGAAGACTAGGAGAGCATGGGTGTCGCCATGGAATCCTAAATCTAGAGTTCTAGACTACTGGAGCGTCGTCCGTCGGGTGGCTACTGGTTTCCAGTCGGCGGGGTCGTGCACTCCCCAGCCACGCGCTCGCCGCCTGGCCGGTTGGCCGCGCGCGCTGAGCCGGGTGCCGGCCCCTCGCAGCTGTGCTCTAGTGGCGGCGGGGCTAGTGACAGGGGCAGGAGGGTGCGGGGGCGGTGCTAGCACGCCGCGGCGCCAGCCATGTGTGCAGCGTGCTGGTGCTGGGGCTGGTCGCCGGCGGGGGGTCGCTGTCGGCTGGGGCGTGCATCTGAGGTTGGACGGCGACAGTCTCGTGGGTGGTGGAGGCTGGAGGATGGAATGAAGATAGGGTTTGCTATCACTTGAATATTTATATGGCTTCTATTTGGGTTGGGCCAACAACTTTTATTGGGTCAAGTGGGCTTAATTTGCTGGGTGAATAATACCCATAAGTTTATGGGTACGGGTTTGAATAGAACGTACCCGCACTTGCTGTACCCAATGGGTATTAGTTTTGCCCATTAACAAACCCACGGGTAAGAAAAGTTGCCTAGATCCGAACTCTAATAGAGTAAAAATCTGTCGAGTTTCGGATTGCAGGGCTGTTGCCGTCTTTACTTTAGCCTTCGAGTGGAGGATCTTGGAGCTGATCGATGCATGATTCCAGTGACCAGGAGGATGCGGATTCCGTCTGGTAGCGACTAAAACTGTGATTGATTAGCTGACATATCTTATTCAGAAATAAACGAATTCCGCAGTGTCGAGGCTCATGTCACCGCTTGCTAATTAACAAGCCTACTACTAAGAATCAAGGAGAAAGTGTTTATACAGGCAGCGGCAGTACACCAATTAAGTGGAAGCAGCAGTGGCGTGAGAAGAAATTCGTCTTCCAGTTGCGCAGCCGTAGCAGTCAACAGCACGCGCGAGAGCCAAGAATAAGGTCGCCGTCTGGACCTGTTCCGCGCGCCGAGACAGCGATCTGCTTGGTGCCGCGGCGGAGACGCACAATGGCACATACTCCGATGATCGACCTGGTTGGTTCCCGCAGTGCTCCACTGACCACTCTTCAATACATAGTCTTGGGTTGACAACGACGTATAAAGCTAATTAAATAATTAACTGATCCATTCCAGCTAGCTGGATAATCGGATCCGTGCGTGATCCCTGATGGTCCAACAGGGAGTAAGTAATCAGTAAGCGAATAGCTCTAAGCCTGTTTGTTTTCCAACAAAATTATATAATCTGAATTATAATCTCTAAATCATACTAGTATAATTTAGATTATAATCTAAAAATCATAATTCAAATTATAATTTGTACTTATCTATTTGTCAACTCAGTTTATTTAAACATCGATTATTTCTTTTGTATGTTATAAGACAACAATGCCTTTGATTACTATGCGAGTATATTTTCACTTGATTATACTTTAATAACTTTTAAAAAAATTCAATAAATAACTTGGGGAAATAAAGTACCAAATATTTCATTGTTCAAATTTGTCAACACAAATAGTTTATGTATTTTATACATCATTTTGTTAGAAAAATACGATATGAAAATAAAATTACATTCTCCTAGCAAATAATGCATTGGTAATATTATCACAAAGATATTCACGGAAGAAAAGAGGAGAGGAAAAAAAAAAAGAGAGATCGATCTCAAACGAGCATGCAAGGGAGAGGGTCATGAAGGTGAGTAAGCTTGGAATGGCTGTGGGGGTAATTTTTTCTAAGTTGGTAGAGGTAATTTGTCTTTTAAAATTTATAATCTCAAATATGCATCTCGTAACTAGCTCATAGATTAAAATAATTTAACCATAAGATTATAATAATCTAAGTACTATAAGTTGTTTTTGTTTTTTTATCTTTGTAAATTATAATTTCTAAATTATATAATTTGGTAGATTATAATCCTAAATATACAGAGCTCTAGTTTTGAAATTATTATCTTTAAGTCAGGAATTATAGTTGAAGAATAAAAGATTTCTGCACGGCGCATGTGACTCACTACCTCGGAGAGCCAAGGATTCTCGTAAACGATAAAGCCGAGCGTACCGTGACGAGGACATTTTGTGAACACAACAGATAAGGGACGCGTACGTCCCCGGACGTCAGGTTAACCGTTGGATCGATTGGAATGGCGCCCACGAATAATGTTTTTTTTTTCTTCATTTTTCCGTGCGTTCTTTTTTTGTTCGTGTTTCACGTGTGGTTTCATTCGCGTCCGCCCGTCAGCATGCGTCCCAAACCAGGACGTTTTCGTAGCGGCGCGAGACCAAACCCCCGAAACACAGGGCACGCACGCAGTGCCTTCTCATAGATCAGCAGCATGTTGGCGCGCCGCGCGGAGAAAAGTAAAAATTAGCACTTTCTGCAGTTAGATGATGCTAATTGAGCTTACGACAAATGAGCTCTCCTGAAAAAAAAAAAACAAAGTATGATGCCAATTGAACGGAGTACACAGAAGATTGCCTCGTAAAGAACCGTGTCATCGTGATTGGGCAAGCTTCTTTGTACTCCACTGGTTCCATATTTTTCGACACTTTGAGCAATGATACGGTCTTTGAGATATAATTTTAACTTATGTTTTTTTTATAAATTTTTATTTAAAAGTGACATATGTATATTTTTATAAAAGAACTTTTTAAAACAAATCTATATATATGATTTTCACATTTTTAAACTAACAATTTGAAAGTTATTTTTAATTTATGTTTTCAATATTTGACGTAGACTTCGTCCAAAATGATAACAATTATGATACCGGAGAGAATATAAACTAGAACGTGTTAAACTTCTAGCCATGTCATTGGAGCTAAAATAGTAAAATTTCTTCCCGTGTATAAATTCTATACCACCATTCATGTTGGGTCGCATACACAAATAAAGAAATCAGTTTTCAACTTACTTTCCACCGCCTATTTCTCCAAATTAAACATTGATGTATTTTTTATTCAGAACACCAGGTGCAAAATGGAGCTGCTGGTGCTAATCACCATACTCCAATGTACAGCACCATGTTTTTTTTTCTCTTCTTTACCACCACCAACGAAACAAACGCTAGAGCTACCTGCACTCGGAGGATCCAACACGTGCGGCGGTGCTCATCTTCACGTACCCCGCACGTGCACCTCCCTGCAGCAACAACCTACCGACCGGCGACCGTGGAGCCACGGCGGCATCGTCCTGCTCCTCCCGCTCCACCGCCGCCATCACCCGCCGCGAACTCTTCCGCGGCGCACGGCAGCACCAGCGGCCCGCCGCCGGCTGCCGCGGGAACCCGTGCTCGGCCTCCGCGTCCTCGAGCAGCGCCCTGAACAGCGGGTGGTTCGCGCGCTCGGCGCGCACCGCGAACCGCTCCTTCCCGGGCCCGACTGTGCATGCATTCGGGTGAAGAATCGAAGCCTGAGTGCATGCAAAGCAGAGTTGATAGGAGAAGCAACTAATCGGCAGGTTGATACAACGATGCAGATTAGCAAATCTTCATTTCTGACTGGTCTGCCTAGGAAATAGATCGTGGATATTGGTCCATGATTCGGCACATGGATCGCGACCAGTATTCCAACTTGAATAGACACGCATAAATTTCACAAAACCCATGTTTATGATATTTTTATTAATCTCACCAGTCACAGGGTTTTAAAAACCGGCTCCGGTCTAGTTTACTGTTTGACTAAAAACCAACAGGCTAACTAGCAAAATCGGTCGGTTAGCTGGAGTTGCTACAGTATCAAGTCCGGTTTTCGACTGAAAACCAGATTCAATCCTATACCGGATCGGACTGGTTTAACTGAAAACGGTTTTCGTCGGTTTCTAAAACCCTAGCCACAAGCCTACATGTAAGGCTAGTTCCAATGCTGCTAAGTAAAATAAACTTCATTTATTGAATGAAAGGGTCCACCACAATGCATTGTCACTAATGGAATCAAGAGGTTACCTAAACAAATTTCTCATCCCCTAAGGTTTTCATTGATCCTTAAGGAAAGATAATTTCCCAAAGATAAATGTAAAAGTCATAGAGAAAATCTCACTTTTCTTACGACTTTGTCAATTTCCTAGGGAAATGCAAGACTTTCCCTAGGGTATTTGGATTTTCTAGGTAAAATTTGAAACTATGTGCACCCGAGGTTAGGGCTAAAAACGGTCAGAAACAATTGGAAAAATATCTCAACCATTTTCATTTTCACATTTTCAATGTCAGACGGAAACGAAAACGAATGAAAAAATTCGGAGTTTCAAAAATAAATAAATACGAATGAAAATATATCGAAATCGATCGTTAATCGATATTAAGTCGAATATATATATATATATATCATGAAAATAAAAACTCTTAAATTTAATATAATAATATTTGATAGAATAAATTTCAATCTAGTCCTTTCGAAGCGCTCTTGTACACGAGTTCCGGGTAGCACAGCACGTTCTAGTTGTTTATTAAAAAAACTAAGAGGGCCTTTGGATTGTAAGATTTTTGAAGGATTTTTAGAGAAATACTGTTGCCAAAGAAAAATTTCCTATCCTATGGTTTGGCAAGCAGCAAGCACCACTTGTATGCAAGATTTTATCCCATTACATGTTGATTTTATAGGATTTGTAACACTCACTCCGAGCTCTTACAAAAATTCCCTGCATGAAGTACGAGGAGCTAAGTGTTCATTATCACCAGTCTTGCCTAATGAAAAATGAAAAATAGAAAACGCACGCAAATCATGTATTTGATAAAAAAAAATTTCATCTTGGACATTCTTGTGAAACAAATCCTTTATTTTTCTATGCCCCATCCAAATAAACTTTTATCCAACATTCTTATGTTTTACAATCCTCTGTTTTACCCATACATTCTTACCATTTTCCTATACTTTTCATATTTTTACGTTTTTCAATCTTGCAAAGGAGCCCTAATGTTAATGTGACCACTGTGCCACGCTGCCACCTTCCTCAAATGGCTAAACGAAGCTTCCAGCAACTTTCCTCTGCGCCCATCCTCGAGACCACGGCAGCAGCAACAGTCCCACACGCGCTCTCCGCACAACATCCCCGTGAGCCATCATCGTCAGATTCGTGCCGTGCTCAGTGCCACCGCATGTCCACTTCCAACTCCTCGTCCTCGTAGCCGGGGAGCGAGGCTGATGCGCCGCCGAGGGAGGCCAGGTCTGTGACGGAGGTGAGCTGGAGCTCGTAGTCGAAGAGCACCGCGTCTTCGCCACCAGTGAGTCAAAAGGTTGGACTTGGACGCGCGCGGGGCCAGGGCTGAGGGGCGTGGAGGGTGGGCACCGCGCCGCCGTCGAGTAGGAGAACGCCGCGCCTTCGTCGAGGAGGAGGGACGCCGCGCCACCCGCGCCGGCGGTCTGAGGCTGGCTCTCGGGACGGTCGGCTAGGGTTTGCCTGGCAGGTTGGGGGCTCTTTATATATGGTGATGTTCTAGTGGGCTGGGCCTAGTCGCTGAAGTGGGCCGATTTCCGGATAAGGATAAAACGGAGAAAAAAACAGAAATTTCCGAATTAAAATGGAATTCCGTAAAAATGGACAGAAAAATGCCATTTCATTTCTGTTACATTTTGTTTTATTCTGCAGATCGAAAACGAAACGAGAAATACGATGAACGAAACACGATCGGAACAGAAAATTTTTATACCGCTTTCAGCCCTACCCGAGGTTCAAGCTCTCCTCCCTCTCTCCCCCTTTTTTTTTAACTCACCACACCATCTTCTCCCCTGTCCGAAGCTCTCTCTCTCTCTCACAGGGATGGGTGCCACTGCCACCTAGTGGGTTGATGGGGTGCGTGGAATCTAAAGCCGGCGCCAGTGTTCGACGACAGCGGTGTCACGGGGGAGTAACGGATGTGCTCTCAATGGAGCGGTAGCGCGTTGGCGGGTGGATCTCGGCAGCGGCGGCGTGACAGCGTGTTAGCGGGTGGACATCGGCAGTAGCGGCACGACGTGCAACAACGGCGTTCAAGCGGTGGGGCAGTGCGGAGGCAACGGCAAGGTCAGTGGGGCAGAGGCAACGGTGGGTGATGGTACCTCGGCATGCGGGCCTTGGGAGCAGCATGCAGCGGCGAATCTCCAAGGCAGCAAGGGTCGCGCAGGAGGCGTGGTAGTATGCTTGGCCGGTACCTAAGGTACCGGCACCCTTGCCAAATCACAGCCCTTAATCAATTACGAATTTAATTAATTTAGCAGAGGGTAGTTTAGTAATTTCATCCTCACTTATCACCTTGGTAATCAAATCTTGGACGGTTGCATCCGGATCGTGAATTCGTGGCTTCAGCCTACGGTTGACCCAAATTTTAAAAAATATAAAGTTTCGAAATTACCTTTATTCTAATTAAAAATAAATAAAAACATTACTATTTGCCCCACAAATATTTGATACCCAGGGCATACTTAAAATACCTTTGACCAAGTACGTAGCTCTATCCTTCTAACCATTAAAACTAACCAAATGAACTATTTTAATTAATTTCAAGCATCCTAACACCCCTCATTAAGTTATATAACCCTCAAAATATATAAATATTTTGGTGATCGAATGAAATTATAGAAAACCATTTGGATGCAAAATGCACCTGTGAAATTCCTACGTTATAAACGAGGCTTGATACTTCTACACATTTTAGGGCATTTTTTTTTTTTACTTTCCTGATATTCTTCACCCACAAGAATACAGCATGTATCCACATATGTACATGAGTCATGACAAGTTCCTACCTACAATATTTACACACTTGATTATATATCGCCATCATCCTATTTACAGCGAAATCTGCCTGAACTCAGACAAATTAACCGACCTTTGCAGAAGGAAGCAACAAGGTATGTGGAGTGCACGGGCCGTCCGATTACGAGGAGAGCTTGACGAGGCCCAAGCTCTGGAACGGCCGGTAGAACTTGAACAGGTTCCCGAATATGAACGCCGTCGTGCCGGCTCCCGCGCCGTCTGTGCTTGCCTCGTCGTGCGTCTCCGCGGCGAACGGGTTACGCTTGACGCGCAGAGTGGCCTCGCCGATCTGCGCGCGGATGGCCTCGATGGTCTTGGTCTCCACGGGGTGGCCCTGCGTGTCGGACAGGTAGAACGTGTCCACGGCCTCGCCGCCCTCCGACGAGATCTCGGCGCGCCGGATGGTGAGCCCGTTCTCCCGGAAGATGCGGGTGATGTCGGAGAGGAGGCCCGCGCGGTCGCCCGAGCGCACCTCCAGCTCCAGGCCCTCGGCGGTGCGCCGCTCGATGGCGGCCTCGAGGCAGCGGACCAGGCGCTGGCGCTCGGCCTCGGACCGAACCGGGTGGCCGTCGACGCGCCGGATGTAGTACTCCTGGTACGCGCCGCCGCGGGGCTCGGCGCTGACGGTGCCGTGGTGGACGACGTACTGCATGTCCGTGATGGTGCAGACGGTGTCGAACAGCAGCTTCGGACGGTCGCGGCACCGCACCACCACCGCCGTGTACCCGCGCTCGGCGCACGGCGTCACGGACACCTCCGTCCCCGTTGCGGCGGCTGCGGCTGCGGCGCAGTGGCCCCGGTCGTCGAACATCATCTGGTGCAGACGCCGCTCCTTGTGCGCCACCGGGGCGCCGCCCCCCGCCGTGGCGAGCGCGCCGCTCTGACCGCCCAGCAGGTTCCCGAGCCGCGCGCTG
>BCLG01001163.1:45361-77659 GCA_001602295.1 Zoysia matrella | reverse complement strand
CGTCCTGTATGGCGCCGCCGCCGGCGCCCGCGTCCGTGACGTGCACGACGGCGGCGACGCGCGTCTCGTGCGTCCACAGCTCGGCGCTGCGGACCACGCAGCGCATGCCGGCCAGCACCGCGCACACCTCGGAGAGCAGGCCCGGGCGGTCGGTGCCCGTGAGCTCGATCGAGGTGTACTCGTCCGACGGGAGGATCCCCACCGCGTTGCGTGACTCCGGGTAGTACCAGTCGTCCGCCTCCAGCGTCTGCAGTGACTCAGCTCTGTCAGCCTCCGGAACCCACCACGACAGTTCGAGAACCAGGAGGATTCAGAGCACGGATCAGCGAAGTATGTTACCTTCTGGATGAAGGAGACGGTAGGCGCGTCAAGAACCTTGTTGCCGTCGCGGTCGGTGACATTGAATACTGAAGAGAGGAAAGAAACAGAAGGGGTGAAAAGATCAGTTATTATTTCCGACAAGAAATCAAAATCTATCAGCGCCTGGGGGAATCGAGCGCTGACCATCCATGAACCAGTTGCCATCGGAGGAGAAGTAGGCCTTGCGGATGACGAGGTTGAGGTCGGCGATGACCTGGACGACGGCGAGCAGTGTGCCGTGGCTGTTCACGCTGTCCACCCGGATCACCGTGGCGTCGGTGGAGGCCTCGTTGTCGATCACAACCCTGGTTCACGCCGTCGCGCGGTACATGTCAGTAAAAAAAAAAAAACTTGCTTTCGGTTCTTGAACCATGGGAGCACAAGGGAATCGTGGCAGAAAGAAAAAGAGAACTGAGAGGGAGAAAAAAACAGAGGAGCCTAACAACAGAGCTACGATTCGAGAACGCAAAAAGACAGGTTTGAGCATACCGAGAAACAAAGAAACCAAGGAAAGTGATACATAGAGAACCAAAAAGGGGGGGAATAGTAGTAACTAGTAACTGAAATTTTGCCAAGATAAGATTACATGAAGCAACGAATTAAACAAGAAACGGGTGAATAAACACGAATTGGATAAGGCCAGAACATGCATAAGAGCTTCCCTTTCTTGATTTGTTTTGGGGGAAAATTTTTACGGCGACGAAGCAAAAAATCCTCAAACCCAACGAAGCAAAAATCGAGAAGGCAGGCTTGGAGAACCTAAACAAAAGATTTACATAAGAAAACAAAGGAACTTGAATTAAGAACCCGACGGCTCGCTCGCTCACCTGGGCGGGTTCATCCTCCTGACGAGCTCGGCGTACTCGTCGTGGTCGTCCACCCACGCCGTCGCCGTTGTCGCCGTGAGAGCCATGGCCGCAGACCCTTCGTTCGCATCAACAGCCTCGCGGACGCCGCCAGGAACAAGAGCTTGCCGAAGTCGGAAGCCAGCTGCTTACTGCTTTTAGCTAGCTCTCTCGGTGGATGGCTGCCTGCTGCCCCGACAGCCGGAACGAACGGCTCGAGTTGATATGAAAATGCTTATATTTTAGAATATAGGGAATAGAAGGTTCCTGATATGAAAACCACGTGCTATTTCTGGTTAGCTGGTGAAGCGGTGGCCGATGAGCGCTTCCTTTCGCTACAGTGATATGGCGCCAACACCGGCATGAGGCGTCGTTTGGTGTCGGTTGATGTTTCGCTACCATTTCGATCAAGGCGCTGAACGCTACTCCAAGATTAGAACTTTTGCCAAGACGTCGTTCACCATGGAACCCTAGCCACATGTTCTCCCTGTCCCATATCGACCGTCGACCTCTGCCAAGAAACAAAGCGCTCGTTAAATTCAGAGAGAAATCAACCTGGCTTATCTCTCTTGAGCGTCTTGGACATCTCAATAGCCATTTTACTCTTGCTCATGTTTATTTTCTCGCATATCTGTTGAATGGCTCCCTCGACAGCAGCCTTCCACGAATATGAAAAATGGGCTTGGTGGAATCTGAATTTTAACAAGAACTTGTCCTTTGACCAGTACAAATAGGGACTGATATGATGTTTTTTTTTTTCTTTTTCTTTTCCTGATCTGAACTGAAAAACAATGTGGTGTGCGGTCGGCTAACGAATGGATACGGTCGGGCGGGCTCTGACGTTGCTCCTCTCGTTTACCTTTCTCTCTGCTTGTGTTCGAAAGCAAGCAAGCAGCAGCACGAGGTTGACGGCGAAGGCAGGGGGGTCGGGGTCGCTGTCGATTAGAAATCTTCAGTGAGTCTCCTCGTCATCACGCACGGTGACCAGGTTTTGGTGGCTTCGTGTGGTTCACACGCCTACTAGCTTAGAGTAGCTTGCTTGCCTGGAGTAATTTTTTGAGATCTATAGATTCTTGTTTGGTTCTACTTATAAGTAACTTATCAGTCAAAATAAGCGATAATTTCATCAAATGTTTTACTTCTTTTTGTTTTTTCTGATCGTCACTTTACAGATATAAACTATTATAAGCGAAAAGCAAAAAGCGAGAAAATTTTTGCTTAGCTTATAATCTAAGTATGATGGAGAAAATCATACTCAAACAAGATCATAGTACGTTTGGTTTAATTAGTTTGCAGCTCCATTTTGTTGATCTTGTTTCACGTCGATGGGTTTACAGAAAAGGGTGCTCATTTCATTACACAATACTAGTACACAATAAAGCACAAATATTTATATCTTATTTCCATATGTTAGTCGTGGGAAAAGAAACAAGGCCAATTGAGTGTTAACCCATTTCGTCAAGTCAAGAAAGCGCCCTCTGGACCCGCAAGGTCGTAAGTAATCAAGATGAACGTGGTTCTCAATGTTGACTGCAGAGTCTTGCAGTGGAGTAGTACAAAAGAGAGGTAAAGCTAGAGACCTAACTTGCACGGCTTTAAGCAAGTCTAATTACGGTCCTATAATAGCATCTCCAACAATCACCCTAAAAAACCCTTCCAAAAGGTGCTTATGGAGTCCTTTCAAAAACTTTTGATACCTATTTTCTTCACCTACTCTAACAACTCCTCTAAATCTGTCCCAATATTATTTGAATTTGACCCAATTAAATAAACAACTCAACTGTAGACATAATGACAAGATTACTAGAAGGTCTACGATGTTCATCGTTCAGACAGTAGCCACCTCGCTAGAACCTGCAAGACTACAGCCACGCTAGAAGCCTGAAACCTTTGGCTTGAAGCTGCATGCATCTTTCATCTTCACGGTCGTAGGTAGCTGCTATACGTTGGAAGCTTTGGCCAATATACGGTGGTTGCCGCGGTCATCGGTGGGGAGCGACTTCACAACCGCCATCGCTTTTTTACGATCCAGCACGTGGGACGGAGGATAGGGGAGCCCAGAAATCCCCCCTTTTAGGTGCATTTAGGTGGAGTTTTGAGGAGGAATAAAAATAAAGAGGTATTTGAGGGAGCTGTTGGAGGGAGTTTTTTTTTCCACATTTTTCCAAAATTTTGATTTAAGGAGGATTAAAGGAGAGCTATTGGAGACGCTCTAAGGCGTTGTTTGTTTGAGTTGGAGCATTTGAGCTTTTAAAAAAGCTGATTATTGGCTAGCTGACTGTTGATTTTTATAATATATATTTAGCTTTTCTGTACACTAAAAATTAAAAACGCAACTTAAGATGCCCTTTTCAATTTTTAGTTCATTTCCTCAAAAGTTAGCATTTTAGTGTTCCAAAAGCAAGATTAATAGAATCTTTTGTTTCAGCTTTTGACTATTTAGCTTTTTAACTTAAAAAGTCAGCTTAAAAAGCTTAAATAAAGAAGCCCTAAGAGTTTCACAATAATCCTCTAAATCAAATTATTAGGAAGTTACGTAAAAAAAAAACCTTCTCTAGCTCCTCTGAAAACCCTCCAACTTGATTCCTCACCCTAAAATCCCCCCAAACACAGTATATCTAGGGAACTTTCGAAGCTCTTAACCCTCTCTGTGGACTGCCTTCTGGTCATCTTTCACCAGTCGAATCGAGGAGTGGATCGATCGATTAAGCGCGCGGTTATGCACGATGGAGCTCGAACGTCTCCCGTCAGTAATTCTCTCGTTCTCTATATTTCACCTTTTGGTCAAGCAAAAGTTGTACAAGTGGCCGTTATATTTTATTGACCGAATTAGTTGTTGGCTGCTATATATTCCATCAGACCAGCTAACCCGATCAATTAGGACAACGCTTAAGCCTATCTTCGTCAAAAGGGAGGCCATTTCTCGTCACGAGAATCCGATCGCGATGACCGATCTTTATTATACGAATCCTGGACATTCTATCGGACCGTTCTCGAACGCTCATGCTGCCACGTCATCTGTGCTGCCTTCAGCCGTCAGATGAAAGCGTCGTTTAATCACCGTCGTCCCTGCCCACGCCCCAGGCCCAGCCCCGCCTGCCCCACGCCGCCAGTCCCCGTCCGGTCGTCCCCGATAGGCTCCGTCCCCTCCTCCTCCGACGTTACGGCCTGAGGAGTGGGCCGGTCCAGCTTCTGACGCTGCTCCCCACCGCGACCCGCCAGCTCGGTCCCTGGCTCCCCGCGCCGTTCTTCTCGCGCTCCCCCGTTGGCTAACCCTCCGTAGATCCCACGTATCGGAGGCTTCGGAGCAGGAGCGCCTTCGCCCGCAACGGCTTCCCGGCCCCGAGCTGGAGAGCTGCTACGAGCCTCTGTCTCTCTCTTTCTCTCTCTCTGAGATTCAGATGTATGGATGGGCGCAGTTTTGTTTATTTGTGGCTGCTATTTCCCGCATGGCGTGGAGATTGGGATTTGATAGGTGCTTGGTTTTATGGGTGATTTGTTGCTTGATCTTGATTAGTCCAGCAGGGGGTGTGTCTGGACGAGAGAAGAGGTGGAAATAGCTTGACGGCTTAAAATTCGTTGAGCGGTTGTCACTCTTTCAGGCTCTTTGCTGCTTCTGCTCAGATCCTACTTTATTCCATGGGTGGCTTGCAAATTTGTAACGCTTCACTTTTCTCGGATTCTGTTTGGACGCCGCCTAACCACGCCGAGCTGGCTCAGCTGTAGCCACGCCGAATGTATGGCGAAGAAATCAATCGCCACACTTTCGGCGAGCTGCGGCGGCCACAATGAACTAATGAACACAGCTAGGAGTTTGGCACGCCACCACTTCGACAGCAAGCAAACAGCGCGGCCTCGGCGTCGCGAGGTGTGCCGCACTGTGACGTCAGCCAAACACGCTTTTAGATTTTCACTCTCCTTGCTACTCCGGATGGGTAATATCTCCCGCAAGTAATTAGGTGATCATTACTCATAATGGAGTCAGTATGTCAATCTGAAGATAATTATGGAATCAATATAACTGACATGACTGCCGGTGTAAGCATGTAGATTTTGACAAAATATTTTTTAGTGGAATTGATTCCATGTAGTCATTTAATGTTGCTGTGTATCTTGATGGTAAACTGGTAATGCTTCAGATTGATAAATACTACCTCAATGGTATTATGGGTTTTTGGTGTTCCAATGCTCGTTAAGAGGAACAAACCAGGGAAATCGTCCCGTAATTGTTGTGCTTCTTTGGTCTGTTTGTTTCACTGAAGTCTTTCATTGGACAGTACCAAAAAAAAAAAAAAATACTGGTCACCGTGAGATCGTTGATGGAAAGGTAACCGTGTTACTTCCTACAGGATTTATATTCCGCTGGAAAACTCCAATAGTGTGAAAGTTACTGAATATAATTATTTATCTTCCTTGATAGGCTGGTGAATACATTTGTCAGGCATACAAGAACATGTTTAACATCTCAACCTCCAGATAAATACATTTTTAATCTTCTTTCAAGTCGTCGAATACTAAGGCCAAATGCTTGTTACCGTTCAAATTAGAGGCTCTATGGCCTTCTAAACATTGTTTTTGCAAGATTTTGCTCTGATCCTCTGGCATTCTACTTTCCGCCGCATTCTAAACATTGTCTGGCTCTGAAAGTGCGGAAGGGGGAGCTTGTCTACAAAGAAGAGCAGTAACAACACTGATCGCAACATATGCGCGGCAACGCAGCGCAAGTTTTCTAGTAAAAGTCCGAAAGACGGGCCAAAAGGGACAGTGCCCTCTCCGCAAAATGAACCACGTGTATGTTAAGCCCCTTCGAGATCGATCGGAAGCCTACGTGTACATGCCGGCCAAAAGATCAACCGATCGAAAGAACCATCAAGATTGTCGCTGTCACACTTTTGTTTCCAAATCAAGGGACCATCGATCGATCTCCTCCTTGATTAATCTGGTTGGCAGACACATCGATCGATCAGTAGCTAATTAACCAAGTTCCAGCGGCGGCTAATGACTATAATATTGACAGCCGGTCTGATCGAGACTCAAACCTAGACGGACTGAAAAGTCAGAACTTAGTCCTGCATGCAACCTGTGCACATTATTCAAGCTTAGCTAGATAGCTAAGTTAAAGCCAGGCCCACAGCCTCTTAATTATTCTGAAATTTTGGGTGTTTAGCACTGGAATTTCCAAGATTATTGACGCACATGCGGTCAAACCCAGTACTTGAACACAGCCATTTCGTAGGATCTGATGTGGCGCACTGTTTGTATTTTAGGGTTTTAGCGATCGATGTCCAGTCAGCCGTCAGCGCAAGCCCCACAGTAGTTGCGTCACTTGGTACTCCTGGTAAGGGCCGTATGCACTTTTTTAATTTTTTACACATGTAAAATATGTAATTGCAGGCGGTATTATTAACTTTTCGTATCAAAATCTCAAGTGCCATGATAGGTCAACGGAATACAAGATGTCAGACTTTTTTTTTAAATAATACGTATTTTTTCAAAAATTACAGAATTAATACTAGACGCTGGGAAATAAAAAAAAATACTAAGTCAGACGCTGGATGTGCGAGAACAAAAAATTCGAACGTTGGTTCCACGATTTCACAGAAGTCGAACGACGGTCATTCGACTTGAGAGAAGTCGAATACTGGTAATTCGACTTTAGAGAAGTTGAACACTGGTAATTCGACTTCTCTGAAGTCGTGCACTCAGCTCTGATTTTTTGTACTCAAATGAATTAGACAGGCAATCGAATATCCAAAATTCGATTAAAGGAAATCACACATCCAACATTCGACAAAACATAAAAAAATATTTTTGTTCCCATGCAAAATATATTTTCAATTATTTAGTAGTAGTTATTTGTAATTTATTATTGTGTATGAATTTTGCAAAATATTATTATTATAAAATTGATAATATTGATATTATATAATAAAGGAGTAGTAATATTATTGACAAAATTAAAATGGAGAAGATAATATTAATATTATAATAGCCCGACACATACATATGTTAATACATAAAATAAAATTACATAGTAGGCGAATAATAACATGTATGTAGTGCCATGCACTGAGGTAGTCCTAACACGTTTTAGAGAAACATAATTTTACGCGAGGTGGGGTACACATGCTCTAGTTCTACTCTTACTCTAATGAAAATAGGAGGGTCCTGCAGAATAGTTGGTGTTGTGTATATAGTTTATTGGCATTGGTGGATTTGCAAGTCCAGACTTATAGTGTAGACACCTGTAAAATACATTATCGCAGATGGTATTATCATCATCAATGATGCTGATGATGGGAGGGTCACCTACACGATGCTGTAGATCAGCTAGCTTCCCATACAACTGTGTCATCC
The DNA here is from genome assembly GCA_001602295.1 of Zoysia matrella. NCBI lineage: Eukaryota > Viridiplantae > Streptophyta > Magnoliopsida > Poales > Poaceae > Zoysia > Zoysia matrella. The sequence continues at coordinate 70,097 of BCLG01001163.1, read as the reverse complement.
GATTATGTAGGTATTTAATGTACGCTTGAGTCGCAGAAATAGGTGATGGATCAATTCAAAGGGTCTATCCACAGTTCTCGTCATCATAGTATCACTACAAAAATAAAACATATAAGTATAGATACACATAAAATGAAGAATGATCACGTAAAAAATAAGGTGATACTAACGGCTAGCGGGCATCGAAAGAAGCGTCAACCAGCTCCCTCACCCTCCACTTTCATTTGCACAACACATTTGAGACCATGGTTGCACTTAGACCACTCTTTCTTACTAGCATCATACGGACGAAGTGGATTTTCGATCCCAAAATCTCTCCAACTTTTAAGTGGAAACTCAGAACTCCCATCGTATCTAAGTGGTGAATGCCTAATAGAACCAGCTCGCCTACCACGACCTCTACTCCCTATTTTGGTGGTTCAAACTTGGTTGAGTGTAGAATGGAGGAGAGGGGAGATGGCTCAATTTTGTAGCCGATTCGAGGCGTGGTTGCGGCTCTGTAGGTGTGGTGTTGTCATATTATGTCATGTCCAGCAGAAATCAATACTGTAGATGTGTGCCTCTTTCTTTTAGTTTTTCGTACATTTTTCTGTTGACATTGATAAGGCAAAGAGCGACAATAATGGTGTTCTGCTAAAGTTGGAGTATCCTATGTGACCTGTAGAATCCCGTAGACATGAACTTGGTGCATGCACCCTTTGTTTTTTGCCTATAAAATGGAACTGGAGTGAACATCCATCAAACACAGATCACAATGACATTCGACGTAAATCTGAGGCTAGAAATCCCAGCATGGGAAGATCGGCCATTCTGTAAACGTGAATAGCGAGCTAAACTTTCCACATACTATGGTCGTAGGTATTTCTATTGTTCGGATTTGGATCTGATTATCAGGTAATGTACCTCATTCAACTACTTATGTTAATGTATTTATATGATTATAGTTTCTTATGTTACTAAACTTGAATTGTTTCTATTTCGTATATACAAGCCATGTGAGTTTGAAGAATGGTTAGACAACAGTCTTGCGCTAAACAATGTTGCACATATCACAGAATTAGAAAGTGATGTTCAGTACTGTACGTGTATGCGAGAGTATGAGAGGATGCGACGCACATTACTTATACCCAACAACAACTACCTAAAAGAGAGATAGGACTCAAGATGCGACATGATGAACTAATTAGACGTCGCTGTGCTCGTATAAGAAGACATTTTTCTGGTGCACAGTAAAATGGAACGCAGTTTATCAATGATATAATGTATTTCACAGTCTATGTATGCTATGTAATCCCATGTACCACTAAGTAATAAATAAAATCATCGTGCCCTATAGCATCATATTCATTGGATGCCCTGAATTCATGTGAACGGACATTATTGCTGCCATTTGTTTTGTCTCAACGTGAAGGTGATGCAGCAGCCAAAGTCAGGTCACCATCACTTTTTTCAGTTGATGCTGACCGAACAATGATAATGGATGCAGAAATTATTATAGTACAATAAGAGTGCATATATAATGTAGTACAGTAATCAATACAGAAAGTACATAATGTAGTACAATTATCAACCATGACTCTAACCCCTGCCTCTACCACGCTTCCTCCTATGCGCGGATGCCAGAACATCTGCATCTCCATATCGAGGGTGGTTGTACGTCGATGGAGTGTACCAGTTTGGAGGACCACGTTGTCGTGTCGGTAACTACATACTCTGAGTAGGTCCGATGTCAGGCTGAGTATTCTGCGTAGGCAAAGGTGCCCCGTAGAGCTGTCACACCTCCTCCATAGGAGTGCTCATATCTGCAAATATGGACTCACTAGTGGCTGTGGCTGGTGATAAACCTATAAACTGTCCAGCAGTCTCGAAACGAGGCATCCCTACATTACATCGTATGCAATTCAATAATTATATAAAGTAATGACATACTAATGTACTAGTAATAGTAAAGAATAACACACACCTGATGGATGTAGAGGAACGTGCCAAGTTGAGCCTCCTGCCTCGTTGGGACGTGGAGGTCCTAGAGGGTGGTAGTATTGTCCAATGAACATCCAATCACTGCCTCTAGGACCTCTAGGGGGCCTCTGCAAGGACGATCCGCCTACTACATCTGGTCGTGCAAGAGGTGGAGTGCTGTAGACCAGAGCAATGTACATCTGCTATGTGGCAAAGGTAGTAGGGGCCCGTGGGGGACGGGGAGCAGTCGATGACGGACGCGGATCAGTATCAAGCTGTCGGCAAGAAACAAGCTCGACAATACGTCGTCCCTTTGCTGCCAAACGAGAAAATGAAGCGAGTACCTCCTCAAGATGTACCCCATACAGTGGCTGCTAGTTCTCTCGGAGGCAAGATGCCGTCGTAGTAGCCTCTGTGTAGATGTCACCCCCAAGTTTGACTGTCAGAAAGGAAGCAATGATAAAAATCTGTACATTTTATCAAATTTAAAATAATTACATATTTATTATAATATGTACCACCATATGCAACGCTACTTCTGCGTGGCCTGGGTATAAGGCTGAGGTGCTAGCTCTACATAAGGTTGTATGACATCATCATCCTCGTGATCATCATCAATACCTTCAATCATCCACGCCAAAGGGAGCAATCCAGCTCTAGATAACCTGCGATGAATACAGTTTATGTTAGACCTTATATGAACACATATAAAATCAAAAAACATAAAAAATTATGAAGTATAGAAAACCTGGGAAACCATCGTGAGTCAAGACGCTAAGCCTTCGCTGGTGTATGGGCCAACAACACAGGGACATTTGATACTTCATGTGAGGCAACTTCAAAAGCACGGTGACGCTGGTCTAGAGAACGATCCAAGAGCTCATAATGTGGGTCCATAGCTGCATTACATATAACCGATATAATAGAGCAACATAAAAATAATATGTGCAATTGTTTTTACAACATACACATGACTCATACAACATTAAAAACATACTAAAGGGTGTTCTCACATAAAAAAATAAAGTAAGATACAATTATAGATTACATGATACATAAGTAATCATAGTACTTACAAAGCATGTCCATCATATGCTTCTCCATAGTGTTCACCGCGACGATCTCCTACACGTCGAGTAGAAGTTGTTGCTCCACCTTCGCATTCATTATTTTGTGTACAATCCTTTTTCTTGTGACCATACTCCTCACTACATCGCCTTATAGGTCCTCCAACCTCAGGTTCATCCATATCATTTTGAATGCGCCTAGTCTGCGGACGACCACCTTGCCCATGATGATGTCTAAGCATATTCTGATGGGGCAAACAAAGCACCATATCTTTGTCATATTCTGTGAAGTCAAAATGTGCAGCAAATCCATGAAACTCTCCAGTCTAGGTACGCACCACATTTTCCTTCAAATAGAATGGTGAAACATATAATGCTGTGTTCACACCAATCTGTGACAGTGTTGCAAGAACATGAGAACATGGAATGTGAAGCAACTTCGGCTTATTGCATGTACACTGACACCATCCATTTAATTCAGCTCCTAAATTAACCTCGTGTGTAACAACTCTTGTCTGACTTCCTACCCCTCCTTTGACTCTCAAAGTTATCTCAAATCGATGCTCTATTACGCCCATACTACGCACCATGCGTTGAACAGACTTCTCATTCTTTTCTGCCAAATGTTTCATCATACGGAAACAATAAGGGGTATCCAGAGTCGAACTATGGAGTACAGCAGCTGTGTGCCTCTTTTGATAGTACCGATTGAGCCCATGCAACATCCCTTCCACAATTCCAATTAGAGGTAATCCACGCAGCCCTCTAATAACTCAATTATATACCTCAGCTATGTTTGTAATCATGATGCCATACCTAGCACCTCCACTGTCATAGAGCAAGGACCACTTCTCATTTGGGTCAGGTTCAATCCAGTGTGAGAAACACTTGATGTGCCTCGATGACCTCCTTCGAATATTTGGAGGGTCCAATCTTTCACCAAGGGCTGGTAGCACCTCTGGTAAAGTCTCCCAGGTGTTGGTGGTTTCTTGTCTTTCTTAGATGTGAGTCCTTGTGTTCTTGTCTAGTTCTATCCAAAGGGCCTCAAATTTGCGACTTTGGTTCTGACTACATAACTTTTTAAACATTTTCATGAGAGATTTGTTCTTAAATTGCTTATAAAAATTAGCTCTCATATGTCGCATGCACCATCTACTACGCAAATCAGGCCATGGATATAGTTCATTGGGATCCTCTTGCAATGTTTTAATAGCAGATAATATACCAGCATGTCAGTCATGAATGATGCAGACATTAGGTCGATCACGAATGACCCCTGCTTTAAGGTGTCTAAAAAACCAAAGCCAACTCAACCTACTCTCAGACTTCACAAAAACAAATGCTAAAAGAAGTATCTGATTGTTAGCATCTATTCTAATCGCAGTTAATATTTGACCTTTGTATTTTCCAGTCAAGAAAGTGCCATCTGCACAAACTACGGGCCTACAATGATAGAATGACTGAATGCATTGACCCAAGAAAAGGAAAGCACGTCAAAAAATTCTAGGTTCATCATCTTCCAACTCAGTCTCTTTAAATGCAGTATATGTGCCCGGATTCCTTTCCTTTAAAATATCAAGCACTCGGAAGAGATTGCAATACGAAGCCTCAGAGGTGCTCCAACGCTTTTCTAAGGCCTTTTGCTTCGCCCTCCAAGCTTTTTGATAGCTTATATCATACTTAAATTGCTTTAAAATTGAGCGTTGGATGTATGAACACTCCATATCTCTCTTCTCAATAATCTCCACGAACAATTCATTTGCAATAAATGAAGTAGTCAGGTTGCGATGCTTACGATCGATATTTTGAAGTGTGCAGCTATGTTCACAAACTTTAGACACCAACCAATATGTCTCATGCTTTGACTTGTATGCATGAACATCGAAACAGCATCCATCGTTTCTGCACTTCACGCTATACTTGTTAGGGCTAGAATTAACCGTTCATACCTCTCTATGTAATAGAACCGCCCAACGTGCTACAACATCTTTCAATTCAGACTTATTAGGAAAAAGCTGATTCACATGAATCATACTTAATCCATACTCTCAACAAGAATGTTGGTTATCCATCACCTATATTGACGCCGCTTTTTCAGGTCTATTCCATTCATCTGGAATGGGGTTACTTTCAAACTGATTGTCATCCTCTTCCTCATCGTCATCTTTATCACCACCAACTGACACCTGCTCAGTCTCATAAGTTGCATTAAGATCCACATTCTCCACTCTTTAACAATTCATTCATCAATATCACCAGCATCCCTCAAGAACCTCAATGTCACCAATATTATTATGACAATCATTATTATTTTCAATCACATTTGTTGCACTGCTATGTGAGACCAAATCATTATGTTTATATAACTCTTTTGGACAAGGCTGCATAAATATAATAAATTGAGTATTCCTTCTCTGACACCAATCCAACCACTACAACCACTTTGTTGTCCGACACACTGACTTCAGCTCCCAATGAACTGGATGAAATGTACGGGTCTACAAGCATTGCACCTTAACTGAATAAATACTAGAGTCCAACTGAAAAAATTTGTCAACCAAACTATAATCTCCATCATTCTTGACGCGTTCGGATTAGAGTGTTCTACATTCACATATAGAAAATTGCTCAGGTCAACACCATTTGGACCATTTCGACTTTCTTCAGTGCCATAATAAATTCTAAAAGTTATTATATTGAATTCATCGATCTCTATCAAAAAAATTTAATAACATTACATTATTAATATATTTTCTAAATCTAATTTTAATGTCTACCGATCAATAATTTATTTATACATTAGTTTATACTTAACACTATAATATTTGTGTACTAATAATATTACACAAATATTATTATATTATTTATGATCCTAATACTCGGTATAATACTACGACTCTATTTTATAAAAGCATTATTACCGATATAATTATATGCTAACAAATATATAAAAATTATATAGTAACGCATCCTAAGTTAGTTTAGCATAGCAAATATAAAATATGAACTATTCTTTTGCAGTGTATTGTTAACTTAATTAGAATAATACATACAAACCTAAAAAATAGAACATAAGATAGAAAAAAACTTACCCCACGTGGAGGCCGCGTGCGCCACTCCGTCCGTCGGTTGCCGCGCCGCCTCGACCGCCTCCGGCCTCCTCTGCGGCGGCTGGTGCTTGCCTTAGCACGCGCCAATGCCGCGCCGAGAGAGCGAGTGAGAGAGAGATCGAGCGAGGGAGGACGCAAGCGGACGGAAAAAAAAGATGCCAAACGTCGGTTACAGGACTTCAGAGAAGTCGAATATCGAATATTCGACTACTACAGAAGTCGAACACTGGAACGCGACAATGGAGAAGTCGAACGTTGGACGTTCGACTTCTCTGCCGCCTGAGTACAGCGCCGCCCGTGACTCTCCGGGCCTGCAATGTCGAACACTTCGATTACTCAGAAATCGCACGTTGGTCATTCGATTTCCCTGAAATTGTATATCCGGCGCTCGACATCACATTTTTCGCATAACCAATGTAGTATTTTTTAAATTTTATTACTTTGAATATTATTTTTGTTAATAACAATTAGAACAGCATTATTAAAAAAATTTCTCCAAGATGTCACGTACCGAGGGAATGGGGCTGGCCAACCCACTCCGATGGCCGGCACAGAATGTTAATACTAACACTTGCACCTAGTGTTTTAATTAGTTCGTTCTTGACCAGATGCACATTATCTTTTTAGCAATTAACTTGCTGATATTTCAATACGTGCTTCTTCTTGATGTCGCAGCGGAGACCTTTGTTTTGTTATCTTTTTTTTAAAAAAAAAAAACCAACTTGCTGATATTTATAGGCAAGATCTCGACCGTAGTCCCATTCAGAGAGCGCGAAGACGACCCTCGTCAATGTCAAAACAACTCTCTTTATGTCTGGTGGAACGGAATAGCTAGAGCACTCTCAAAGCTCACAATGCATAGTTGTAGGTATTTTGATTAAAAAATGAATTTAGTCTAATTGGTCAATGTAAATTACTAACAATTATCTTCTGGTAATTCTGGGAAGAAAATATGTGTCTGCACTCCCAAAAGCAACTGAGAGAGACATCACTGACCTGTAGAGAATTTGTTTCTGAGAGGAAGCAGAAGGTGGGTAGTAGCATGCAGAGTTTATAAAACCGTTACCAGCCAGTCGGCCATCTACCCTGTGAAACTGATAGATTTACTTATATGACAGTAACAGGTACGATTTTTAGCAAATATTGATCATCTACTGCTTGAGTCAAATCGGTTTCACCAATTTTTGTTAAAACTGATCGGTTTTTATCGTTTTTGTGAACCTTGGTAAATGTATTCCTTTTGCAGCTGTTGATGCAGAATGATGTGAGTTATGCAGTTATGTTTATGTGTAGTTTTCCCTGTCTATACTCCGCTTTCGACCTTTCCCATTCAATTATCAACAATATTTTAGATTTTTTTTATCAATGATAATATTTTGTATACATGATTGCACATTACTGCCCAGCACTAGATGAATAACATGGGCCAATGGTCCAGAATAAATTCACGTGTCAGCTCTCGTGGCTCGTCGAGATAGGTCAAATTTGGGTCTGGATTAAAGTCTAGTCTGGATCCAATCATCAGGTGGAAACAAGCGGCTCGTGTGACTAACACCAGGCCGGAACATTCGTCTGGCTGTATATACATAAAGCAATTGGAGGCTGTTCTTTGTCATTAGTAGCCCAATTTCATCAGCCATCAGTACAAATCGAGAAGCCAACAGTGGGCATTGCTTGGGAAATTGTCAGTGAAAGCAAAATGAATTTCGTAGGCTTCAAAACAAAAGAAATCGATGAAGTACGCTAAACGGCAGCACAATAAGCAATTTGGAGACGACAATTACTAGAAAATTTTAGTGTTATTTGCCTATACATTATTAAATTTATAAAAAAAACTTTAGTCAAAGAAATATTTGGTCAAACCTGGATGTTAATTAGTATAGAGGTAGTAGCTATGACAATGTTTTTCTTAGTAATAAGCATCAAAATTTCATATATATTTTTTTCACAGCTTAATTTTCAATGAGGGTACCACCAGAACTCTAGGCACGAAAATAGACCAAAATGGGCATGCCAGATGAGAATCATTGGAATATTTTGAATCAAATAGCCAACAGTGTTAACTCGAAATCAAACTTGAATCCAATCAAGGTCTTATACACCCATAACAGTACGCGTGTGTATCTTATACATCATGTAGAAAACTTTATAGGGTAAAACACAGACAACGGGGCGACAAACTATCTCCTTATCTGTAGCGCAGAGGGACTGACTCTTTGTACCTAGCTTACAATTACAACAGTAGTTTACAACACATTGACCTCGTCTATGGCCATTGCCACCATTAATCGTGGGATTGATAGAGCATGAGGCCAGACTTCTTTGATCTGTTTGACCAAACATGCGTCCGCAGAATTTTCGGTAGATCCAAATTATTGTGGGTATCAAGGACTTCAGAGCATTGTGATTCATAGTATGGTACAAGAGCAGCGAGTGGTCTTGGGCAACTTGTTGGCCTTTTTATCTGTCAGAGAAGAGTAACAGAGGAAACAATATTCAGGTTTTGTGAAACAACAAATCACATACTTGAAATGCTTCTCAGCAAAGCCAACAAGGTACATGGTTCAGCTCAACAACTACTTATTGCTCAAAAAACAACTACTTCCTTGCTTAAATCAACAGTTTAATATCATTCGAAATTTCACCTGCATAATCGAAAGTCATGCAATACAAATTCCTCAGTTTGAAGTTCACTCCATTTCAGGAATTTTCACCTCAGTTTTTGAATGAAAAGATGCAGAAATATGAATTCCTAAATTATGGAAAGTTGATTTGAGGAATAGTTTGGTCCTAGGCTCCTAGCATCAACTCATGCTTGCTCTTTCTCTCAAGTGAGCTGGTTTACCACCATTTCACTCAATGTAAGGCTCTATTAGCAGTTTTGCTGCACTGCAGAATCTTTTCTGTTAAGTGGAATATTTTCCATTCCTAGCGCGATTCTGTTGAAACATATCCATGCCCTCAACTAAAACTAACAAGCAAAATATGAAATGAATAAGCACTTTCGAAAAGCCACCACAATGTCAAATGGAGCCTAAGGCTACAACAAAAATTGAATCAGGATCAACCCACGAAAACCCAGGATGCTCTTCAAACTAAATACCAATCATTTTTTGAAAACGCTAAGTCCATTTTACACCCCCTGAACTTTGCAAGGAAAGACACTAGATATCCTAAGATAGAAATAGCCAGCCATTCAAAAAAAAAAACCAAGAATTACAAAAACAGATCAACTTACATCCTAGAGTGGTTCTGGAACGCAGTTTTTTGTGTCTCCGATTCATGATGGTTTTTGCCACGTTTCCACTCCGTTCACTTTTAACTGTCATCTAGCTCCGGGCGGGAATTAAGAAAAAGTATTGGGAAGAGAGAAAGTGTATTGGTAAGTGAGAAATATGGGAAGAGAGAAATATGTATTGGGAAGAGAGGAAGTGTATTGGGAAATGGGAATGACAAGTACTTGGGAAAAAAATTTTGAATGCTAGAATGACAAGTAAAAGTGAACAGAGGGAGTAGCAAAGATCTACGCAAACCCCATCATTATCTTAAGAACAAGCAAGGATCTAAATATGAGGATAGAGGATGAAGTGAAGACAGATAGACTTGGCTGCTTAAACCACCATGGGTTAGATCCGCAGAATTCTAAAACATCCTTTTTTTTCAACTCAGAAGTTTCATTGGAATCAATCATTCAGGATTACAATCCTTTGCCACCAAGTGAACTACACAAGATGGGGCTTCCTACCACTCTCAAAGCCTGATTTCACTTGGTGCCTGTTTAGTAATTGGAATGAGCTACTACATTGCAGTTTCTAGTACTCCCTCCGTTCCAATAGAAGTTTATTTCTAGATTTTGTTGACTACGACTTTGACCAATGTTTTTGATAACTTTAATTAATTTTAATAATATAATTTATATATATTATGAAAGTATTTGTTTTGATGATTTAAAAGTACAAATACTAGGTTTTTAAATTTAATCGAAACTATAAAAAGCATTGGTCAAAGCAACAGTCAACAAAAGCTAGAAATAATCTTCTACTGTGACGGTAGTAACATCTAAGAATGTGCATTGATACAATTCTATAAGTTTGGGTATATAAACAGTAATTACTAATTAACTGAAAAAAACTGCTGGTTCTCAAATTAAAACCATCTTAAGGGACTAAAGTAATAGCACAAACATTCTGGGAGGTAAAAATGAGATTAACTTCAACACTGAATGAGAAGGTTGGTGAGAAAAAGAAAGCTATTTTTCAAGTAATGGTGACTACAGGAGATTAACTTCAACACTGAATGAGAAGGTTGGTGAGAAAAAGAAAGCTATTTTTCAAATTGGTGCAAGTTTCTAAACCCCAGCTGCTACATATTTGGCGGAATAAATATAGGTTAGTTTACTCAGGCTAGTATTGAATCATAAACATGTAAGAAAAAACTATACCAAGGGGAATCATCAGCATGTAGTCAGTTTGAATGGGCTTTTTAGCCCAAATGACCCAGACCTTGATGTCCTGATTGCATCAGGGAACTTAGCCAGAAACAAGATATTATGGCCCAGGAGAAATCGGGGTGTAAAATAGGAACAATGAGATTACCCTCCAAACCTCTTTAGTTCAAAAAAAATGTACTAAATCTTCAAAAACCCCTCCACATTTGAAAACTTAGTTCATTTTTATTTTTTATACTAAAAAGGTTCGGAGGGTAACCTTACATGCACCTATTTACATTCGTAAGCAGAAAGTGCAGAGATAACAGCCTGAACATTGACTAAGTAAGCCCAGAATTTTGACATTAAATCATGGGACAGCTCATATCATACTTCTCTGACTCCCTACTGCAACAAGAAATCCTACAGATTGTGCTTCTCATGTCAACAATTCTACAGCAGCACTGCAAAGCATATGCCTTTGAAAGAGAACCAATACATGTCTTAAGTATAAAACTGATAATGTGACAAGAAAAATACTGAAACTCTGTTCCAATGAACTATATGTGTAACATATTTGAAACAAGTTTATCTAATCTCTAGAGGTAGAAAAGATAAGTCAAAAGGACATCTACCTCTGTCCATAATAAGTTTACATCTAGGTATGGTCAAACCTATCTTTGACAAAAGATTTCTATAAATTTAATTAATTTTAATAATATAAAATATATTCTAAAATTATTTCTTATGATGAATTAAAAAGTCGAAGTCTCATATTTTAAAAGTTAATTGAACCTATAAAATTATTGGTCAAAGCTAGATGACACGGAACCGAAACATAATTATTTTTAGATTGAGGGAGTAAGAAACAATACTCCCTCCAGTACCAAAATTGTTGATGTTTTGGACGAGGCTTGAGTCAAACATTAGAAACATAAACTACAAATAACTTTAAAATTGTTAAGTTTAAAAATGTGAAAATTATATGGACAGATTTTTCTTAAAATGTTCTTTCATAAAAAAATATACAAATGTCACTGTTAAATAAAAACTCATAGAAAAAACATAAGTCAAAGTTGCATCTTGGAAGACTGTCGTTGTCCAAAACGTCAAGAAATATCGAACCGGAGGGAGTATATCCACACGACGATATCAACAAAGCAAGTACGAAGTTAGAAACCACCTGGCTTTGATTTGGCTGATGATGGCTGAACGACAACATGCATTGTGATAGCATTACTAGGAAGATCACCAAAAGGTGCTCTGCACTGAGCAACGTTCTTGTCGTTTTCTAGTATTTTCCCTCCGCTTATCAATTTCACATCACTAGCCGTCTTTGGGATAATTGATTTATCTGCAATTAAAATTATTGTAGATATTAACAATATTGCAAAAACAAAGGCATAAAGGTGATCAAGGTCCTGTTTGCTTTCAGCCACCACGCGCCGTGCCGCAGCTCCGGCCGCACCAACAGTTTGGCGGAAGAATCATCCGCCAAAGAATTGGCGTGCTGTGGCGTGAGAAATGAACTAGCAGCTACTATTGACGCCAAAGCTTCGGCAAAGTACGGCAAAAGTGTTTGAGTGCTGCGGCACGCCACAACTGTTGTTCGGCAAGTTGTGGCGTCCTTCGGATGCAAAGCAAACAGACCCCAATTCTTTAACAAACCCAGATCTGAACTGAATGATGCATATTGCAATATAGAGATGTAACACGGATTTTATATTTCACACAGAATCAGTACCACTGCAATTTGTTTCATGAAGTAACTATTTATGCAGCATTGCTTTTGGAGAAGCAGGAGCACATGGTGGCCCACATATGCCTAGCATTCCAGTAGAAAAAATAAGCATGGCTAACTTGATATCGGAACTAACACCAGAAATGAAGCATTCCACAGAAAAGTTAACTATGTCAATCAATTAATAGCCAGGGTATTAAGGAAGAACATCTCAAATATACAGTTCAACAATATCTGATCCTGAAACATTGTTTTGGTCTGATTTGACAATACTTCTTTTGTATATCATTGATGCAGGGTATTTTAGTAATCAATTGATTGTGACCAGTAATGCCAGTAAAGAAAAGCCTTCAGGTTAAGCAAGTATATAAGAATAAAATGTCAGCAATCATATCACTGGCAAAACACAGGCTACCTTCCTCAGCGTAGATGCATTCACGTGTATTTGCCTCACTAGTGGAATCAACTAAATATTACTTCTATATTACTCTCCCAGAGCACACCCCATCTCAAAGGAGACAATATATCTTAAAATCATATGTGACCTAGTAAACAACACTAGAAAACTATGACTACCTAATGGCCTATTATTGGTTATTTTGAAGAATTAATCCAGGATATTTAGTTTACACCTTGGATTCTTGGGACCACCTAGTCTCAAGTTAGCAGCATCCCACATATGTTGACGCTAGAGGCAGCCAGCACTCCTTTGTTTGCCAACATGTGTTATCTCAATAACATGCTTTTTTTTTTCTTCACAGAGTTTTATTCCAACTAGTTCACAGTATACCAGACATGTATCCATGATAAACCATGTTTGTTCTGAGACAAATGTGGTAGGAAAAAAAAAAGGAATTCCTAGCCATTTTCATGCCGCCATACATTCCACACTTCATCACAGTTACAATTTCTTCAATTCTTCTACTCATTTGATGATCAAATCGGTTTAGAATGTTCAGAAAGGAAGAGGTTGCTAAAATCAGATGCATGCCTTCCTTTTTCCCAAATCGGAGAAGCAACATCAAGCCCCCCTTAAACGCCCGTGTGCGTATCTCCTTGCACCACGCACGGATAATGAAAATTACAAAGTTAGCAGTATGTATCACACAGGCACGAATTACAGCTCGCATCAAGACTGCCATGGCAACTGGCAGGGCCAGCAGACCAAAACTCGGGAGGGTTCCGTCCCTCATCAATTAAAAGAAAGGGAATCTTGTGACGACCTTTGGGCCATTCGGCGACGACGCGGTCCTTGAGAGCGGCGATTGTGGTGGCCGCAGCGTTGCAGCGTAGGGGGCCGATGTCAGAGCCGTCGAACAGCCGGAACTTCACCTCGACCTCCTCCGAGTCCCCCTCCCGCTCCGGCTCCCTCTCCTCCCCCTCCACCTTCGCCTCCTCCTCCGCCATTTCCCGGCCTCCCGCCAAGACCTTTAGTGCCTCCGGAGTCCAACTTAAGCCTTGGAGATCCCGGCCGCAGCTAGAGCGGTCCGAGAGGGGGGCTAGGTGGCCGGCGAGGGCGGAGACGGGGAGGGATCGGGTGCTCGGGTTAGGGTTTGGTGGGAAAGGCGAAGTGGGTGGGGTAGGACTAGGAGAAGAGGAGCAGGGGAACTGGGAAAGCAGGTGCCGGTTCGGCGGGTTGGGACTTGGGACTTGGGAGAAAATCGCCTTTCTATTTTTCCATTACTTGTATTGCCAATATAAGCAAAAAAAAAACAGAGGGGGATTTCATTGGTGGGCTATGGCCATTCTTCTGTTCCTCCTAAAAATTATGCAGTGTTTGGGAATTTGGAAATAAATGGCGGGTTAGAAATTAAAAAAATGAATAATTGAAATTTAATGAGGTCGATAATCGAATGATCCAAATCTTTTCATTTTGTTTTTCAATTCCAAACCTAGTCTCATTTATCGCTCCTCAAACGATTCATGTGATCACGTCCATTCATTAACCATGTTTGCTCACTCTAGTAAAAGTACTTGATTATTGGCCTATAATCTTATTTTGGATCTATAAATGTATTGAAAAAGTATTTATAGTATTCAAATACAAAAAGAAACTTAATTACAAATAAGTTAAATTACATGTCTTTATGTTATTCTTCTATTTATTGCCAATCTATTGCTCTTTCAAGAGGAGGTGGAAGAGACATTTTGTCAATTCTAGGTGTTTGCAAAATTAAAGCTGCCATCTTGTGAGAGTCTAGTTGTGCCCTTTTTTATTGCTTTTTACTGAATCTTTGTTGATTAATCATTAAAAAATCTCAGTGGTTGTTAGTAAGGCACTGTTTGTTTGAGATTATAATCTATTAGTAGAATATATAATATCGAGATTATAATTTATGGAGATCAACAAACAGGACAGATTATTTTGTCATCTTATTTAATATCTAGCCTATATCATTGCATCTATTTCTAGATTATAATCCAAGTTATAATTTGGATTATATGATCTATCAGAGAAACAAACAGGGTCTAAATTCATCTTCCTTTTTTATTGGTTTTTTTAATATGTGTTAACTAATCATAAAATACTGTCAGTTGTAGTTAGTAATTAAGTTCATATCCTTTTCACTATCTCACAAGTTAGATGTTCCAATTCTGCCATACAGTCATGCGACTTCTTTGTTATCGTAATAGTCATTGTTACTGATGATAAATTTTTAGATATCCGGGTACAAGGAGAGAGATGATGATTTAGTCGGTGATATCAAGAGGAGGCAACGGGAAAATAAAAATTGGATGTTACCATGTTCGTTCGCACAAAGTTTTGGGCGGGGCTGCCGCAAAAATCAAAGGCCTGTAAAAGGCGGCTTTGCATGAAAACATGTTGGGCCGACAGAATTTTTGGACCCACAGTATGGTCCTTCCTCTTTGACCCTTAAAACATGAAGCTTTTTATTTTTTTGCCCGTATGACGATAAACAAACATTTTCCGCTTGATTCTGTTGGCCAAAGTTGAGTAGTACCAAATTATAGTACGATGTGGATTAGAAGCAGCAAGTAGCATTATTTATACTCTCATCAGAAAGAATAATATGCTTTAGCATTATCCGTGCTTGGGATTAAACATTTAAACCTCCTTTGAAACATAGAATTTTCATAGGAATGGCACATGTTTTTATAGAAAAATGTTTGTTTTTTTTCTAAAATGTGGAATTTAGAAAAAAAAATTGCAATCTAAAGGGGAGCTTTGCAGATAGCAGCAGTTCAAACCACCTTCTGTTTCGCCACACTACTTAATTTAGGGCCCGTTTGGCACACGAGAAAAATTCTTGTTTTCTAAACATTTTATATGAAATAAAACTGATTACTGTAAAATTACTATGTGCCAAAGGGATCTTAAAGTTTTAACAACCTCATTGTGTGCATTGGGCCCAACAAGTCCCCTGAATTCAATTAAGGGTCAAAATTCAGGTACTATACCATCTGCTACAGTAAAATGAGAGAGATGCTGTAATAATCTGAATTAACACTGTAGAAAATATTATTTTAAATAGGAAATGCAGCAGATTTACTGTTCACAGCTTTTGTAATAGTAATAATTCATTTTAAATTGAATGGTTAAAAACCTATCCTAATTTACTGCATTGTAGCTCCACAGAATTTTACCGGACCCCCATCCGTCGTCTCGTCCCTCTGTTCCTCCTCCACTAGCTGGAGAGAACAAACATACACCCTTTTTTTCACGCCTTGATAGTAGAAAATAAAGCTTCTTCTATATCCTCCCCATGATCTCAAACGCCATGCAAGCATGCATATGATGCAAGCGATCGAGCTACTTGCTTCCAAGCTAGTTAGCTTGTCCCAGATGCGTGTGCAAAGGTGTGTTCAAACATGTTTACAGATGCATGATGTCACGGATGGCGAATCATGCATGGACAGGAAGGGCCTCCAAACCCTAGCTGTTCTTTGTGAGTGGCCCTCTGGGTACATATATATCTAACTTTATGTTTGTGATATGGTCTCACAACCATCATAGTCATATGATTTGTCGGTCTACGTTAGTCGTTCGTTAGTTGTGTTAGGTCTTGCAATTGTTTCTTCATCCTAACGATTTCGTTCCTGCCTTCCTGGCACGGTACAGCTCCCTCTGTTCTTGAATAGTTACTGTCAAGACAAAATTTTAACTTAAATTTGAACTAGAGTTATCTCCTAATAACAGAGGGAGCTGTACAGTGGCCAGTGGGTACAGGCGGAAGAAGGAGTAAGTTTTAGGTAATCCCACGACACTTTGTTGATAAAAGTGTAAAATCCAGTTTAAATCAATCGATCTTTTTGCTATAAAAAAATTGTAATCAATCAAGAAATTTCAAATACGAGATGCTATAATCTTCATACGATCTTTCAGTGCAGACAAAGGAGAGAGATCAGAGATGCGCGTGGACCAAAGCCGGTCGCAGGCGCAGCAAGCACGGGAGAAAAGATGACCGAAGCTGAGTGCTCGGACCACTGACAACCGGAATAGGTCAGCAGTCAAGGGGCATCGCGTCAGCCTCGGGACGCAGCTTCCTTCTGCTCTCTCTCTCTCTCTCTCTCACGCAAATAAAAAGGGATCATCGGAGCATGCAACGGCGTGCATCGGCGTGCCCTCGCCGGCGCAGCTTTTCCATCTCGACGTCCGTCGATCCGCTCCTTTTCCTTCCTTGGGCGTCGCAGGCGATCACGTACGCTCCGGAACTTTCACTACTCTCTCGACCCGTATCTCGCGGCCATGGCTGCAGGCGATCGATCACGAATCGTGGCCGGGCTAGAGCGCGATTTCCGATCCCTTTCGATCACTTTCTTTGCATGCGGCTAGCAGCTCGCATTTGCATGGCACCGGTCGATCGATCGGCAGCGAGCGGGAGACCGGCAGACAGGCGCGCCATGCTCACGGCGCCTCGTGCTTCCGACTACTCGTATTTCTATACTCCTACTCGTACGGATGTATACCGCACAGGGACAGTCTGATTATAAATGTACTACCCCTGTTTGAATCTGGATTCTAGGATTATAAAATTTTTGTCGTTTAGATTAAGAAATTTTATTTAGATTTTTAAACTTTTAAATTCAAATTTTAATATTTTAAAATCTCAAACATTTATATTACGAGATTTTATTATTTTAGTTATGTTGATGTGCATTATAATATGAAATATTAAATAATAGTTAGATTTATGAGACTCTATAAAATTTTATAATCTTGTAAAAACTCTTCCGTTTGATATTATTATGATTTTTTTTATCTGGATTCTCAAAATTCCTAAGAATTCAAAGGGCACCTACGTTGTGTCTATAGTTTGTTGGTCTTCCACCAGCTGTGATACGGTCGTGTGGTCGGCAAGCTAAGATCATGTGATGATCTCGAATTAGCTAGGATTCTCTACATTTATGATTTCGAAGTATCACACTAACTGATATGTAGACCACCAACCTTCATGATTTGAAGACATACTGACTGACATATGGACCACCCATGCTACCTGATCCACATGTCAGTCAACAACGTGACTTCGAAGTCATGAAGGTAATTAAAGGATCTCAATCAATCCAATGATCTCTCCACAGCACACATGCATGCGTAAGGCTACCCTATCTTAAGCATGCTAAGCTAAGTGAGAGTGACAATTAGACCATGCTTGTTACAACTCCTAGTGTTTCATCAAATGTGAGAAGCTGAAACAAACTCAATGTACACTTCTGAAAGGCAAAATTTGTTTTTCCGTTAGAAGCTAAAAGAATGCCAGGAGTATTTTTACTAACATTTCCTTATTCAAAAGTAAATCTAGAAAGGCTTTATTAGTAGCTCTTAAAAACTACTCATAGCTTGTAGCTAGCTTAAAAAGCAAAACTAACACATCTTCGATGTATCTATATCAGTTACAGTTGTTAAATGCACGTTTTTAATCCACCCATATTAACGACGGCTGTCAAATACATATCTCTGGTGTACTTACATCAACGAAGACTGTAAAATGACTTCTCTAATGTTCTCACCGACGGCATCTCTGATATACTATTACCATGATTTTTTGTGTGGTGTCAATAATTAATAATGATGTCTTTTTTATCAATCTGTGGTAATAGGCTAGCCATATATATCGTCGTTGCGCAAAGCTCCTATACGCCATGCTTGCAGAATGATGAAAACAGTAGCCGCAGCTCTTAGCATCAACGCGATCGCATGCAAAATAAAGAGAGACCACGCAAGTAGCGAACGCCTTGCATGGCGTTCCTTCAGCTGCTGCAAGCTACATGCCTCCTCTGATAATACGTACGACGGCCTGCATGCTTTTTTCCCGTGCTGCCGGCCGGCAACTTTTCGCTTTCGCCCATCACCCAGCTGCCGGACCAGGGATCGACGCCGCCGCCGGAGAGGGCGACCATCCGACGGCGGAGGCCGACGACCGGCGCCTCGGGATCCGGAGCCACCCCAACCTGACCAAGTAATTAAAGCGGGACGCGTGCACGCTTTCACAAAAGCTCGGAGGAGGGTTAAGTGTTTAATATACAGTTGGTTAGTTAGTTGATCGTCTTTGCAGGAGTTGTTAATTATTTTTAATAACAATGGCGTACTAGCTAGAGGACTGTATAAAGATTGCTACCATGTGAGTGAATCCTGGCGACGAACTTTCGTGATATCTACCACTGACACCATGCAAAGTAACTTACTAGCTTGTTCGTACGTACAGGCATGGCGCATGCAAGCACCCATGCAACAGTAATTTAGGATCATTTCGATGTTTAATGCACCACATACTTTTTTGTTAATAAAAATATTTGCCTCGATCGACAAGGCCATTGGTCGCCATGATCTCACCCACACACACAGTACCCTGTCGCCTGATCTTGACTTCGACCAAGCTACTAATTAACCCCATGAAGAAATGCTTCGACAGTTAGGTGACAGTTAGATAAAGTTCAGTACCACTGCTGCGACGCACGACAGCTTTGCATAAACTATGGCGAACATCAGCTACAGCGAAAGCTTAACCTTTGGTCTCCACCTAATACTCTCTCTCACTCTCTCAACGTACCGTTGTCATTTGCAAATAAACTAGTGAGTATATTTGTGGATGATCTGGGAACCAGACATGAAGCTGTTTCACAGGAGGAGCAAAAAGCAGAATTAGTTTTTTAAAGGAGCTAAATACAGTCCTACCAAATACTGTCACACAATAAAAGTCATTTTGGATAATATTTTAATCAAATATTAAAAATATAAATTACAAATAACTTTTAATTTGTTAAGTTTAGACATGTGAAAATTATATGATTAAATTTGTCTCGAAAAATACTTTTATAAAAATATATATATGTCACTTTTTTATAAATATTTTTATAAAAATAGAAGTCAAAATTGTGTTTTAAAGACTTTGTTATTGTTTAAAACGATATTTATTGTGTGACCGGAGGAAGTACTCCATAGATCCATAGTCTCCTAGTGCCAGCACCATATAGTCGTGCTCCCTAACATTCAGAAGCTGAGACTCTGGCTGGCTGTCCTGAGACATTTCCCTGTGGAAGCAAAAGCCGGGCTTTTCTTGCTCACTGTCGAAACCCTTGTAGAAAATTTCAGTAATGTTGCCTCTCCTTTTTCCTAGTCCGACTGATTAAAGATAAAAAGGGCTTGATGGCATTGCATGCGGGGAGACAAAAGAACATCAGCGTGATGAAATGCACTAGTTTAAGCCTTGTGTGTACATGTTCGTCGAGCGATACGTGCGTTTGCATCAAAAGCAGGGGGGGCTCGTGGCTTTGTTTTTCAGATATCTGTCCAGAGACATAACGACATGTATGGACAAGCAACTGTTTAAGCATCCCTAGTCGATCCCAGGCCTCGTGAACTCCTAGCTTGGTTGATTTAGGAATTATTTAGGGACAAGTACCTGCTAGGATTTGGTCATTTTCAGGCATATAAAATGTTCTTGTTTGAGCAACAAACTACTAGTCTTTATGCAATAAATGGTCATCTAAAACCCACTTATATAAATTGTGCAAGCGGTTCATAAAGTATCGATCGCTAATTAAGTAGTTTATATACATATGAGCTGCCTATATAAATAAAAAATATTTTTCCAACATTGTCCATCCTCTCTCTCCCATTGCAGTTGTGGTTGGGGATGATTAGATTTTTTAATCCATGTCATACTTCCTTGCATGCATGGCTAATATTGTGAAAATTTGCAATTGGTAAAACCACCTGCTGTGGGGCTCATCCATAAGTACTGTTGCCCTTAGGTTTTTGTCCAGTACGTCCTTTTCAGTCTGGATATGAAAACGTAGATGGTGTGTGAATGTTTTTTTTTGAGGACATGACTTAGCATGTGTTTCATTAAGAGGAAGGTTGGTGTTAAACCTTCGTAGTCACTAAAGGTGGAAAATTGGACTGAATTGTTTTAGTAAAAAACACAAAATAATTGTGCTCCTATCTGTTTAATTGCTGTACTAAGTCAGAGGACGGGATTGAGGACGCAAGCTAATATAAATAGGAGTACATCTTTTTAAAGCTACATGATCAACTGGGACCTTTATCAGTTGCCTCCAGAAAATTACCAGCACGCCCTTCACCCCGCTCCTCCTGACCTCCTCTATATATATAGAAGCACCTTCTCCCACCTCTAGCTAGCTTGCCAGCCCTAAAGCAACAAAGTAAGAGCGCTCCACCATCTTCAATTGCTCTCAGAAAACACACTCTGCTCATCCGCGACCAGCAGCAGCGCGCAGGTACCTTGCTAGCCCTTCGACCGATCGACAATGCAGTACGGCGCGGCAGCGGAGCAGGCGTGGTACATGCCGGCAGTGCCGGCGCCGGCCGCGGCGGAGACGGCGGCGGAGCGCGTGGAGCGGCTGGCGTCGGAGGGCGCGGTGGTGGTGTTCAGCGTGAGCACCTGCTGCATGTGCCACGCCGTGAAGCGGCTGTTCTGCGGCATGGGCGTGCACCCCACGGTGCACGAGCTGGACCTGGACCCGCGCGGCCGCGAGCTGGAGCGCGCCCTCGCCTGCCTCCTCGGCGGCGCCGTCGACGCGGCCGTGCCCGTCGTGTTCATCGGCGGGAGGCTGGTCGGTGCCATGGACCGCGTCATGGCCGCGCACATCAACGGATCCCTCGTGCCCCTGCTTAAGGAGGCCGGCGCGCTCTGGCTCTGATGCGAGCTGGTTAAGCTCAATCTAATAGTAGGGCCGATTAATCCTTGTGTGTGAGAGAGAAAGAGTGAGGTCGGTGAATTTTTTTGCAGATGCTGCCTCCGTCTCGTGTCATTGTGTGAGCTGTGTGTTGGCACGTGTTAGCTTGCATGCTCACACGTTAGTGTGTGCGCATTGCTTGCAAGCTTGGTGCCGGAAAGAGAGATGCCCATCTCTTCCATCTTATTAATCAGAGTTTGGTTTGTCTTGTTTTGATGCTTAATTACTCGTGTTTTGCTTGAGAATCATAAACACGATCTTAAGTGCAAGAATGTTATTAAGATTGTGGTTTTTTTCTCTTACTCCATCCGATTTAAAATATTGACACCATAGTGTTTATTATAACTTATTTTATCATTAATGATATTTGAATCATGACTAATAATTTTATACATTTGAACAAATTATTTAAATGTCAAAAATAATGTTAGTAGTCAATGATATCAATATATTAAAACCTAAGAGCATACGTACTTTGAAATGTTGAATGTTCAGTCGTTTACATTCTCAAATGTGAACATGTCATTGCCTGCTGTTTTTACGCAAATTAGGAGCAGCATATTTTACTGTTACAGAGAGATGATTTGATTAAACATATGCTCATACAGCAAGTTGCTAACAAGAGGATTTTATAACAGCAAGTGGGATTCGTGCTCGTGCTCGGACGCGTAGTCGGTGCTTAGTTCCTCGGTACGTAGCGTCTTTTTTGTAGTCTGCTTTTCACGGCATGCTCGTCACCTTTTGCATGAGGTCGCGGCTATCGAGCTGCGTGTGTGCTACCGATCTTTACGCTTTGCTAGAGACACCTTTCCACTGTTTGCTTCGCTTGTGTCTCCTTGCTGCACCGTCGTCTTCTTTTTACAAATTAAACTAATAAGAGTAGTTCTTCAAAGGAGCATGCAGTGGGAGGTGGGAGGTTCCTAATTGTTACTAGCGAATTAATTAACTCAAAACCATTGCACATATACTACAATATATGCTCACTGTAAGATAAAGGGATCGAAACCTGATGATCTACTAGTCTATAACGCATGAACACCCAAAATGCATGCATAATACTAAATTTGAACTGACAAAATGCCCTGAGGTGGAAGATCCATCGGTTTCGATGAGTTAGCAGCCTATGACAGCAGCAGCTAGATATAGGCCTTTTTTACGGTGCTTCTCTGGGAGTGATTCTATCATGAGAAGCGATTATGTGTGGCTGGAAGTAAATCTCTTTGTTTCTCTACAATAAGTTTTTAAAATTAATATAGAGCATCACTTTACAAATTCAGAAGAAGTTAAATTTTCAGTTTTTTTATGTCATAGTTTATTTTAAAAAATCACTTCATAGAAACTTTCAATAATACTATTTGGTACTAAAGTTTTTTTTATTCTTTCTGAAAATCAGCTCTATAAAGCTGTCAAAGGGGTCATAGTCGATCGCGGTTGGAGTAGCATTTGGCTTCTGAGGCATCAAATGAAGGCACTATCCTGCCACTGAGGTCCTTGCCGACGCGGATGTGTAGCACTGAATGATGACGGTCTTTTCAGATCGATCCAATGCAGTCAAAATTAAGCTTTAGCGGAGATGGGAGTGAATCTGGCTCACACGTAAACTATTGGTCACGGTGGGGAACCGGTCGCTCTATTCTGTAATATCTGTGTTGCGTCGATAAATTTAGGGTTGCAACGTTAAGTTCGTTGCATCTCTGATCATGGTGTGTGATTTTAATTAGAATTCGATGACATTTTAAGTACTGAAATATACAGCAATTTTCTTCTTCTCCATTTCTATTTAATTTGTACTGCCAGGATGCCGATGGGTTTGCGTGTTAGCTAGGCCGAGATGGCTCTGCACGCAGTGCTGCAATTCAAGAAACTCTACGCCATCCTACTTGGTAAGCCGAGGACGCGCTCTGCACGCTAACTTTTTTTTTCCTTTGCATTTAAGGTCTATTTGCAACACTTAGATTTCATTTCAGTTTTCTATATTTTTTCAATAAATTTAAATTAATTTTTATAAAATTTTTATAAAATTTCTATGTTCCAAATCACTGCTTATAAAAAACGGCAACCGGTGGTGGCCGGTCGCGGCACCACCTATATGCGCCGACATGTGGACCCTCGCCTCCCCTGCTCGCTCGTCGGCCACGGTACCTCCGCCACCCCTTAGCCGCCGCCGCACGGATGAGGATCGGCTGACTTAAGGCTGTTTAACTGCACGTGTAGCAGTAAGCTCCATCCACCGTTCATCCTCATCGACGATCCACGTGCTTTCTGATTTCTGCGTTCCAGTCCAATCCAAATGAACAGTGTTGTTATGTAATGCCGTCCAAAATTAAGGTCTTGTCTGGAATGAAAAAATAAAAAATTTAGTGATGGAAATAAAAAATATAAAAATAAGAAAAATATAAGAATAAAAAATTGAAAAAATTACAGAAACACAAAATAGAGGAACAAAAAATTGGCCGCGTTTGGAACGGAGGGAGAGCATAGGAATTTTTGAAGGAATCCATTCCTTTTGGAACGGAAGCCAGTGGAACGTTTGCAACGGAGGATTCAACGATTCTTTTCCGGAGGAAAGAAGCGTAGGAACGACTGTTTGGAGGAATGAAAAAATCCACCCCAACTCAAGGAAATTTTTTCTTCACAAAGTCCGAGAAACGAGCACCGCACAATGGCTGTGGAGGACGGCGTGACACTGGGTTTGTGTTAATATTAAAAATATAAATATCTGATGAAAATTTTAGTAACTAATAAAATAGCTTATGAAAATTTTTGAGAATAATTCGGTAGGTCACAAAGATTTTGACGAGACAAACTTAATTGAATAACTTTAAAAAACTTTAAAAATAAAAAAAAAGTAAAGAAATTAGAAAACTTTGGGAACTAATACAGTAACTTTAAAAACTTTGAGAATAATTGAGAGTACACCTACACGAATAGCTCGACGAGATAAATCTAAAAGAACAATTTTGGAAAACTTTTGAAATTTGAGAGAACTTACTTGAATTTTCAAAGATTAACCATTTAAAAAATTTCAAAATACGAAGAAGTAGGCAAGCCTTTAAAAAAGGCACCCTTAATTTGTATGATATGAATAATAATAATATAATTTATAAAAATGTATTTAAGTTTCACTAATATTTTTACTCCCATGTTTCTATTCTTGCATTTCAAACACCTTAATTTTTTCATTCCTCTGTTTTCCATTCCTGCAGTTTTCTTACTTTTTGTTACTACATTTTTCTCATTCCTACGTTTTTTACTATTCCTATGTTTTTCA
>BCLG01001163.1:26375-39974 GCA_001602295.1 Zoysia matrella | reverse complement strand
CAAATCAAAAACTCCAATTTTGAATAAATTCAAACAGATGTGAATAAATTTTTAACAAATCTGAAAAAAAAAACTTCAATTCAAGCACTTGTCAGGATTCAAACTTTTAAATTTGAAATTTTTCCTTTTTGAGATTTACTTATTATATGAGGTTTTTCTTTAAATAAAAAAAAGGGTGTATAAGGAGAAAAATTGCAATAAGAGTTTATTCTTTCCTGCTCAAATTTTTGAGGGTATCACAATACGTATATTTTATGCTCCCTCTGTCAGAAAAAAAAATATTTCTAGGTTATCTTAATGCATTTTCTTCTTTTGAACAGCGATTTGGGTACATTTAATTAATTTATAATATGTAAATTAGATATTAGAAAATTATTTTATGTCAAATTAAAAATTATATATATAAATCATTAGTAAAATATGATAAAAACACAATTAATATATCCTAGAAATATTTTTTAATGGATGGAGTAGTTAATTAAAAGATGAACATGATCAGCAACAATAGGGAACTCTTTTGTGTTTGTGAAGTAACTAACAACTTGAATTCAAGTTACTCTTATTGGGCCTGCTCGCTTCAAATTATTTCGGTTGCCGCTGCAGCTGTGAGAAGTAGAGAGCACTGAAACGCTATGCATGCGGCAGCAACAGAAAAAAGTAACAGCCGGAAGAAGTTGAAGCGAGCACGCGGACATTACCGTTCCCCTATGTTTGGTTTAATTCGCGATCCAGTTACTTACGAGCCCAGACAAGTAGCGATCCAGTTCTCACCGGACGGGTTTGATTAATCTACCCAAACGAACCATTTTGGACCTCTGGTCTTTGGCGACAACCCTTCCGCCGGCAAGTGACGAGTTATATGTGAATAAACATTCTGTAAAAATTTTAACCACTGATGTGTGGAAACAAGTATTTACTCTGATTTTAAAATATTGAAGCGGTTGATTTTTAATATCAATTTCATTATTTATCTTATTTAAAAAAATTATTTGAATATATAAAATTATTAATCATGTTTTAAATACTATAATTAATAAAACAAATTATAATAAATCATATTATATTTATTTATTTTTAAATAAAATAAATAACTAAATTTAATGTTAAAAATTAATAATATTAATATTTTAAAATCGAAAATAGAGTACCTCCCTTCTTCTACGGGAGCATGGAACTCAGAAGCACTTGCGACAACCTATGACGGTTTAGTAATCCTTGTAAATTGTGCATGGCATTATCTGTATATTGTTTTCAGTACATGGCTCTTACGGTCAATTGGTCAAAGAACCTTGGAGAGCCCCAACTGGTTATTATTATTGCTTGAGCTGCTGCTGGCATAATCTAGAACCAACATGTGTGTGAGAGTGACGTATAGGACCTCAGTATGTTGTCCTACTCGTCAAGTTGGTGCATAATCTAACCTCAGTTGCCCACTGTTGTCATCAGATAATTTGGGATTAAATTTTTACCTCGACCATCTTTGCTACTCTCTTCGTTTTTTAAATTGATATCATCGTTGAGTTTGAATATCAACTTTGTCGTCTTATTAAAAAATTAGATCAAATGAGTAAAATTTTAAATTGTAATTTAAATAACTTTAATGATAAATCAAATTAAACCAAAATATATGATATTTATTGAAAATTTTTTTAATAAGACGAACAGTAAAAATTAATGTTCAAAGTCAACAACGATATCAATTAAAAAATAGAGGGAGTATGTAATAGAGAGAGTTATACCTAGCTAAGTAGACCGAGCTAAATGGGCCGATATGAGGCACAATTATTTTGACCTGACACGAGCATGACTCGACATAATGTGCAGTCGAGTTGGACCAGTCCGAAGCACGACACGCGATGTGCCTGGCCTAGGCATAGGCTCGTTGGCATGGCAAAGGCACAGCCTGCATAAGGTGGCTCGACTAGGCACAACACCCGGCCTATGGAGCACATTAGACACGCCACGGCACAGCTCGGTAGGTCCGTAAAACTTCTATTTCAAATTTAACGTTAAATACATGTAAGTTGATTAATTTATCTTTAAAATTTAATATTTTAAGTATTATATAACTAATTTTTTTAATTTTTTTTTTAAAAAATTATATTATTTTTTTCTGGGCTTAGAGCGATACGGCACGGTGGTCTTTAAAAAAACACTTAGACCATGTTTGAACCTAGGCTGACGGCACACAAGCTAACACGGCATGACCTAATTATTTAACAGGCCATGCTGAGCCACCTCGAGAAGGGCATAAGCTCGATCAGAACCGAGCCGTGTCGAGCACGGCTATTGGCCAGTTACAGAGGGAGTGTGTATTTTTTTTTCTAAAGGATAAATTATTAGAAAACAGCTTTTTTTTAAAAAAGAATTTCTCAAAAAAAAATAGCATCTCTAAACATAGATTTTTTTAAAAAAATATTTTTTAAACTGTTTGGCAAAACAATTTCTATTGTAATTTCAATTTATAATTGAGAGAAGAATGTATAATAAGCATTTTTTTTTAGCTTGTAATGCAAATTAGAGAAGTGCTTTTTGAAAAAAAAAATCTAAAAGTATTTTTCGTAAAACTATTCGGTGAATATTTTGTATAATTCAGAGCAGAAGTATTTTGAAAATACATACCAAACTGAACCGAAAAGTTGTTGTGCAACCAGTCGTTTCCTCCCTGCTAGCGTTTTCTGTCCTTCTTCTGTCCTCTGCCTGTCTCTTTCAAAATCTAACTAAGGTTTCGTAAAGTAACAGCGTCTCACCCAAGCTGTTACAGAAGCGAACAGAACAAATTCAAGATGAGAAGTGGAGTCTCCAGACAACTGTCAATGAGTTCTTGGTGCTGGATGACAGCGCACCGGGGCCGTCAACGTTCAGACAGGAATGAAGCAGTGGAAGTCACTGGAAACAGAAGTGCGATTCGCATGCCTTGTTTTGAGAGCCTAAAATGGTTGGCAAGGCGAAATTAGGATTCAAAACCATCTTATAGATGAATAGTTACCGGTTTTGACAAAATAAATGGAGTAAAATTAATAATAGGTTAAGTGGACGTCCAGCATTCACTGGTAAAATGGACTTGTCTTTTTAGTGCTGTTTAGCTTTTGGGAAACGAAGAATAAATTTAGAATTAAAAAATAAATAAAATATATGATACAATGGTGTGGATAAATGAAAGATCTAAATTCTTTTCTTTCGTTTTCTAATCGCAATCTAAGTCTTCTTCGAAACGCAAGAATTTTTACATTTTCTCTATTTTTTTAAATTGAATTGATTTTTTAAAATTCCTACTTTCCAAAAACGACTCCAATGTTTATTTTCAGCAATACAAATACCACCTTTTTGTTTTATTTACAATACAAAGGTTGACCATCCAATCTCGCTACGTTACACCTGGCAAATTGAAAATTTTGAAAAATGAGAGAGACTGTCCACGTGGCCGGAAAGAGACGGAAAAGGAAAAAAAAAAAGCAGGGCAAGGGCGTGGAGGGTCCTGCTGACCGGTGGGCCCAAGACCCGTGCGGAGAAGCGACCAGATGGCTTCCGTCACCGTCCCCATTCTCCAGATCTCATCATTGAGCAGGCTCCTCCCCCCTTCCTCACGGCAGAGGGATCGAAGAGAGAGAAATAGCGAGCGACCGAGCAAATCAAATCGGATCGATTCCCGACGCGGTGGTGCTGGTCCCCCTTCTCTTCCTTCTCCGCGCGCCGCGTTGACCCCCCGGCGAAATGGCTTCCCGCGTCGCCTCGGGCCTCCTCCGCCGGCGCGCCGGCGCGGTAATTTCCCCGCTCTCGTTCCCTCCTCGTTCCGTGCGTGAGTTTCGCCGTGGCGGCTAGCTCTAGCATCTAGGCCGGAGCTTACGGATTAGGGTTCGCGTGGTCGTCCGATGCGGCGGCCCTGTGCTCGGGTGTTTTTCGATCCCCGGTCATGTTGCACGGGGGCCCGCGATTCGGTTTGCGCTTTGCAGCTTGGGCGGATGGGGACGGGGATGGTGCCTGTGATAGGATTTCGAGCACGGGCGACGTTGAGCTGATAGGCTGGGAACGCGGCAAACATGCATGTGGATTGTGATGGTTGTACGCTCTAACCCGTGATTTGATTTGGGTGATTTGGTGGACACCAATTGTTTGGGTGCACCGATTCTGGGTTGTAAACAAACGTGCTAGCTATTTCTTTCCATTTCTTCTTTCGGTAGTTGCTCGGTGTAGCTCAGGAACTGTTTGTTGGCCAGGAAATATGGTGTGGGGACTCCGAACAGATTTAAAGTTTGTACGTTAGCTTATAATTGTCCTGACATGTCTTTTTTTGTTTGTAGCTAGCATCAGACCTTTCGATGGGTCATGTGGAATAGTGGATTTACTCTTGTGTTTCCTGTTTAAATCTTTTCTTTATTAAGTCTTATCTTATTTCTTGATTGGTTTTCCAGAGATCTAAGAGCAAAACTTTGGGCATTGATAATTACGGTAGCGATATCCCCTTTTGTCTAATTAGATTGTAGATTGGCCTCTGGTTATTCTTGGTTTACGCTTACATGTTAAATCACATCAGAACATAGTGATTAAGTCAGTTGTGTTGATAAAATGCGATTACAGTGGTGGACCTGAAGCTCGGGCCACACAGGCTGCGGCCCAAGTCGCTGGCCCAATTTCAATGAGAAATTTAGTGAATTTTTTATGGGCCGCAACACTATCATGGGTACATCTAAGGTTGTTGCTCGAGTCATTTCTTTGGGCTAGGTCCGCTACTGTGGTCAGATGGATTAGTGCTTATACAATACTCTGGCATAATCATGGTATCCCTTAAGGTATCCTGTAGTATAAACTTAAAAAGATGTAAGCTGCTGTCAGCTATGTTCAGACAATCCACAAATAGTGTATCAATGCATCTCTCTGTTTTTTTAGGGAATCAATGCATCTCTGTTATGGACTTGTAATAGATTCATTATTTTATCATCGTTTTGGATTTTTCACATTTTGTAGCGTCCTACAAGGTGTTATCTCGTTATATTTTGTTGTTACAGAGCACTAACATTGATCATTTGGTTACTCTGTTTCAGTCTTTTGTCCCTTCGTCACTTTTTTTTCGTGCTTGCAGACACTAGGCCTTGTAAGGGGTTGCCCACACGTCAGAAACTATAGCAGTCAACTTTCAGGTAATGACCTAGTCTTCTTTCGACTTTTTGAGAATTGGTCACAATTATCACTATTAACTTTATAATTTCTTTGTATTTTCTCCAGCTTTGGTTCCAGTAGGTTCGCAGGGCTCGAAGCTGACACGGTAATTATCGGGCCACATTCTTAGTTGTATGCTGTATAATCATTTTGATTTCTTTACTCATCAGTTCAAATGTCTCTACATTTTTATCATCGATACATGCATTCATTTGGTTCTTTTGAATATTGTAGAAGGCGTTATTGCATGCTGAATGCCTCTCCTTACCTACTTTGGAGTAGGTCATTTGCATCAGACAATGGTAAACCACATCAAGCTTTTGAGGTGGATAGTGTTCTATAATTTTTCTTTTTGTTATGTGCTTATCAAGTCCTATCACTTTCCCTGTAAAGGAGACAAGGTTGAGGCTGTAGTTCCTTTCATGGGTGAATCTGTAACTGACGGAACTCTTGCCACCTTCTTAAAGAGTATGCTCTCTCTCTCACTCTCTCTCTCTCTCTCTCTCTCTCTCTCTCTAATATTTCTTCAATACAGAACCAGGTGACAGAGTTGAAGCTGACGAGCCTATAGCACAGATTGAAACTGATAAGGTTTACCTCAATTGAACATTCGATTTATTTAATATTTGCAATTTTTGTTGTAAATGGTCATATAAATGTGACTTTTCATTTCTGTATTTTAGGTTACGATGGATGTTGCAAGTCCTGAAGCTGGGGTTATTGAAAAGGTAAATAATTTTGCTGTTCCTTGTAGCTTCTGCTTTTCTTTTCTTCATATGTACTGTAGATGTGGACTGTTGCTATTTTGACTATTTTTTTGCAGTTCATTGCTAGTGAAGGTGATACAGTTACTCCAGGCACCAAAGTTGCAATCATATCAAAGTCTGCTCAGCCTGCTGAAACACATGTTGCTCCATCTGAGGAAGCAACTCCAAAGGAATCTTCTCCACCCAAAGTTGAGGAACCAAAAGCTGAGGAGAAAGCACCAAAAGTAGAAACTCCCAAGAAGGAAGCACCTAAGCCAACTGCACCAAAAGTAGAACCTCCCAAGAAGGAAGCATCTAAGCCAACTGCTGCACCACCAAAAACGTCCCCTTCAGAACCACAGCTCCCTCCGAAAGAACGGGAACGGCGGGTAAGGCCAATATTGTTCAATTGCATAGAATTGTATCGTGCGCTTTTGATTCTATTAAAGGTGATGTATTTGACCATGTTATTACAGGTGCCGATGCCTAGGCTCAGGAAGCGCATTGCAAACCGTTTGAAGGATTCTCAGAACACTTTTGCAATGCTGACCACATTTAATGAAGTTGACATGTAAGTGTTCCATGTAATATGATATATTCTCATGGATGTTTATGCACATAAAGTTACATGCTTCTGTTTTTTTTTATCATTTTATTATTTTGTGCTTTTGCCTTGTACCTTCCCTATTATTTAAAAATGGTGACATTTGTTTCCTTATGTATCATATTCTTAGGAGCCCTTAGATGTTTAGAATAGTATCCAAGGATGTCTAGTCTTTAAGTGTGCCCAAGACCAGTAAAGAATAATATGTTATGCTATTTGGCAATTTACGTTTTGTCCCTTCCGTAAATGAAGCACCCTTGCCTCCAGTAACAAATACTCTGTTAGGCTATACGAAATTTACAATTTGTTCCATCCGTAGGAGCCTACCCCTACATGTTTGGGACTAAAAGGTTTTGTATAGGAGTAGAATACTAATGTTTTGGACAAGGCACGATCTATAATATGTAGCTTTGAGTATTATTACCTGCTATAGTACATTTGTGAAGACCAAATAATTATGATACAACAGAAGTTTTTTTTTAAATACTACTTTTCTGTTTCATATTTGTAGAGATTGATTACATTAGTCGAATTTGACCCTATCTTGTCCGATGTCAATTATTTGTGACTGGAGGGAATGGTAACCTATGTTAATATATGGCAATGTATGATTACTATACGCATGAAGTCTTGAAATCAATTTCTTCAAGTACTACTGTGCATAATACTTTTCATCTTTGGCATGTCACTACTGGTTGTTAGTGGCTGGATAGCTGCATTGCTAATTTATTTATCGTTATGCTATTTATGATGTAGGACCAATTTAATGAAGCTTCGTTCTGACTACAAAGATGAATTTGTCACAAAGCATGGTGTCAAATTGGGTCTGATGTCTTGCTTTGTTAAGGTACCAGTCAATATTTTGTGTTGCCAACCCTATTATAGTTTATTTTATTCGTGATTGTGCTGATCCCATCTACTTTGGCAGGCTGCTGTTTCTGCGCTTCAAAACCAACCAATCGTCAATGCTGTCATCGATGGTGATGACATCATATATAGAGACTACATTGATGTCAGTGTTGCTGTTGGCACTTCCAAGGTGATGATAATACAGATATTTGTTTGACCATCTTTCAATCTTTTTTGCAATGTATCTCACTAGGGTAAACCTCCATTTCCAGGGTCTTGTGGTTCCTGTTATCCGAGATGCTGATAGCATGAATTTTGCTGACATTGAGAAAGGGATAAACAGCCTTGCAAAGAAGGCAAATGAGGGAGCACTGTCAATTGATGACATGGCAGGAGGGACTTTCACCATCTCGAATGGTGGTGTCTATGGAAGCCTTATCAGCACACCCATCATCAACCCACCACAGGTAGCTGTTCATTCACTAGTTGTCATTCTCAAACAAATTTTTTATTGCAGGTAGATATTCATTCATCTAAAACGATATATGAATGAAATGCAGTCAGCAATTCTTGGGATGCATTCCATTGTGCAACGACCTGTTGTTGTGAATGGTGATATCCTCGCGAGGCCGATGATGTACCTTGCTCTGACATACGACCACAGGCTGATCGATGGCAGAGAAGCTGTTTTCTTCCTCCGCCGCATCAAGGATGTGGTTGAAGATCCTAGGAGGTTGCTGCTTGACATATGAGTTCACAAAGGCGGCTCCTGCCCTATCAATTATTTTGTGCTTACCTGGAAATAATGCCGTGCAAATTTTTGACTGAAAGAATTGCTTCCCTGAAGACGAGATTTGAGTTTGGGCATATCGTGGGGTCTCGGATAACTGTAGGAGCGCACCAAACTCATTTGAGGCTGTTTTTAACTCTCTTGATAAGAGCTATTCCGTTTGGGGATGTTCCCCCGAGTACTCCTTTTTTCCCCATTCGGGAGTGATATAGCACACATCCTTTATATTCTCGCCTCACCAACTGCCTTTGTGCAACTCGAATGTGATGCTGATACTGGTTTTAGATCATGTTAAATCGTTGCATCAATCATACATGATGCATCCGTGGGACCGTGACTGATTTGCACTCGGTTTACTAGATTTGATCGTAATATAGTGTTCATTAGACCTTGTTAGATTCATGCCAAGAAAAAAAATGCGTACGACTGATAGCGTTCGTTTGATGGTCAGGATATTTGCAGCGCGTACCTGGAGATGCTCTCTTTGGCACAAAAGGAGTCGGTTGTATTTTTCACGTCTTATTTTATATATTTGGTAGCCAGGAAAATTGATTCCATTGAGAAAAATATCAGCAAGGTCCATATAATGAGCAAGAGTTGGATGCGTGATATCAGTTAAGTATAACCTATTAGTTTTGGACAAGACCTAGATGAAAAGTTTCGAGTTTGGTGTTCAGTTAGCTTATAGCAGAATGCACACGGAGCTGCAAAATACTGGAATATATAGTATCAACTGCTTTCAGCAAGATGTTACCCCAATCAAATGCGAGTTACATTCCATCCATCACAATATCTTGTACAAGCAAAGAAATGAAATCATAGAAAAGCAATAAGTGGCTCGGGTTTGTCTGGATGGATGCATGTGAGAAATTATACTGTTAGCTTACTAGTTTAACCAGAATGAACTAAAAGTAACTTATTTTTCAGCTGTTGTTCAAATAATCCTTTTTTTCACTAAGTTACAGCTATACCAATCAGTGCCATTGACGGGGTAGAAAGATAAGTCCAACTTAACGATAAATCGACAATTTAGCCCGTATCAAATCCTTCAGGTCAGAAACGTGCATACCTCCAAGGTCCTTAGAACTTCATGCTAATGTGACCTCCACTAGCATTTTTGCTTAAAAGAAAACAATCGTTTCGGCGTTGACGGATGCAAGAGCATTGACTAAGCCGCTATAATCCATCTGTGACACCTGGTAGTGGCCGCCACGTTAATTCGCGAGATCAAGGTGGCGTGGTTTGCTGATTAGGATCGCGAGCCGGCGGCAGCGTGGACGGGTTAGTGGACTTCGGTTTCCATTTTGTTGAATTTACCGAGAAACTGTGTGGTGGGTTTTTTGTCGTCGGGTAGCTTGGTAAGTGATGTGGAAAAACTTGTTTGTGATGATCAGCAAAGCGCTCGCTGCGTACGACTATCATGTTGCCGGTCAAAGAAGGTGAAAAGACCATGAAGAATCGTAAACATTATATGCTAACCTAGAAAAAAAAGGTTACTTACTCGAGATAGTCCAATTGCACGCGTTACCCTCGGGCTTGTTTGATGAGCAGGCCTGTTTGATTTTTGAAAAAAAAAACCCGAAGAATTAGATGCCACTAAAAGTTGTAAAGCCATACACCTTGAAATACTTGTGACTTGTCAAGTTTTATAACCATCCAACTTTTAGATCTTTCAAAGCTAACCCGAGATGCGTATGCTTTACCCTCTTTTTCTCCAATTGTTTCATCATTATAGCGGTTGTGCACTTTTGATGAGGGCCAATTTTCATTGGCGATTTTTACTCTGTTCGCTCCCAAATAGTTATCATCACTAACTTGTAATATCAACTTTAGCTATTCATTTTATTCAAAAAATTATTTTGTTTAATTGTGTATGGTGTCCCATAGATAAATACATCAATTTGTAATGTCCTCCATAACAAAATCAATCAGGACAACATATTTTTTAGATAATGGCAGCTGCATTCCCAGAGAATGCACAAAGCCGCCCAATACAACTCTGAGCTCTTAGGCTCAACAAACCACACGATAATTTTATACAAAACGTACTATGATAGTCAAAACACAACACACACACAAAATCAGACTTAATCTTCGGTTCTATTCCTAAAATTCCAACCAAAATTGACAAACACCTCCATGGTCACAATCTCCCAAAGTCTGTGAACCATAAGTTTTGTCTGATCGTCATCTTTATGCAATGGGGACTAGCTTTGAATCTAGCAAGTTGGATGGAAGGTTACACATAAAAAAGTTTTATGTTTAGTTTTGTTGAATATCATATCATTCCTAGTCAATTAAATTGCTCAACATAGACTTGCAGCACAAAGCCACATGCAAGCAGTGTTATGTAGTTTCTCTTATAAAAAAGAACATAGGAGTATTTCAGTAACTAGAGTAGTTTTACTCATATCCAAGGTTATATTGGTTTAGTGGAAATAGTTAAACTAATCATTTTTATTTTTATATGGTTTGAAGTCTAGATAGACCATATTTTGTATTTTTATATTACTTCATTTGTTCCATAATAAATGTTGTTTTTTTTACTTTAAGACATCAACTTTTGACCTTTCATCACCTGTTTTTTAATCTTAAGCAATGAGTTGTCCCTGTTCTGTTATATGCTGCAAACAATGCTAAATTCTATAAAAATGACATAAATACCATTTGCAAATTACCCATGTTTTTTAATTACTATAGATTTGCTCAAATTTTGATTTTTTTATGTGCTCATATTTTGACTTGGTGGAACTGAATGGAGGGGTAATCTTGATTTTTACTAGTGTTGAACTATTTTATGATTTTTTAATTCGTAAAAAATTGTAGATGTAACAGAGTTATAAAAAGTGGCAACAGTTTTATATTAAAAAAACAGGTACAATTTTTTTTAAAAAATGAAAAAGTTTCAAAATAATAATTAGACTTAAAAATGAGGACGGCCATGCAATTATCCCAAAAGTAAAAAGTGATATTTATTCTAGAACGAAGAGAGTAGTCAATTACTACATATATCTATGTATGGTCCTACATGTTAATAACACAAGATTTTGGATAAAACATTACCATCAATTTATTAGCATAGATACAAATTACAATTGCACTATTTCTCCTAAAACATATTCTTTCAAATTCTGAAATAATAGTGCAATTTCTCCACTTTCTAGGGTCATGCTTGTTTCGTTTGGTCAAACATGGACCGAAACTAATGAATGAATTCCCTACCGAAACCACACCATAAAAGCCTTGCCCCTCTCGAACGACGACGACGACGACGACGACTGACTCTTCTTCTGATTCCATTTTTCCGGCTCCTCCACCAAAATCCCAAAGACCAAGAACAGCAACGAAGAAAGCCGACTCTCGCTTCTCCCCGCCTCTTCGAATCATCATCGGCTACCGATTGCGGCTAGATTTCTCCCAGTTCGGGGATTCGAGGAGAGAAGAAACCGATGAAATCGCCGCTGCGCAAGTTCCGGGGCTTCGGCCTCGCCCACCACCACAAGGAGAGGAAGGACCGCCGCCCGCCGCCCGCTAAGCTGGACGAGCTCGACGACGCCGCGCAGGTTCTTTCTTATACACGAATTCGTTTGAGCTCATGATGTGGCGCGGTGCCTGGCGCGAATGCGTTCCAAAATCGGGTCATCAGGAAGTCGCGGCTTCGCCGCTTCTTTTCTTTCTATATGTCTACAATTGTTGTTACAATTTTGGGCCTCTGTTTTGTGTGGTGAGTCATTCTTGTTGCAGTGATTTAGTGGGTTCGGTTGAACGGATACTATTTGGTTCTGTAACAGAGGTCGAGGGACCTGTACAGTGCACAAATCTTTTCTTGTTTGTTAGTAATTCGTTAGTTCGCCTTTACCCTTTTCCTTTCTATTGAAATATTTTACCTTTTCACACTACTTGCAAAATTTACGAATCTTTGTGAGTAAGCAGTCGATTCTTAGATTGAGTATGATCAGATGAATATGTGGATTTCTGCTGCTTTTATGCGTTATAAATTGTGGTCGTTAAAATTCAGTAGCATTTGATGTTTTGTTGCTTGTCTCTTGCTGGTCAAAGTCCACGGCTGGAAGCTTGGTATGCAGAAAGTTGCTACCTGGAAATGGTCTCATGGTCAGCATTTCGAAGTCGTTGTGAGAGAGGAATAAATTGTTTATTTATGCTCGCGTAGGCTGCTGGCCATTCCTATATTCAACATCAGTGTCGACATATGTTTTGAAATGGAGGAAAGCTCAGTCTTTGTTCCATCTCAGAGACGATGGGCATTTTCTGTCTTGCTAATGCTACATGGAGAAATTATGGTCAAAGCCTCCAGATAAGGATACTAGGCTGAGTGGTTGATATTTTTCCTGATCATGTATCAAACTTCCTAAAAAAGTTACCAAGTGGTAGAAATGTGAATGAGTTACAAGTTGATCATTTGTTTCATGGCTGGATTTTCTACACTATATGCTGGGTCAGGGTGCAATGTTCTGATAGAGCTATTAGAAGTCTTCTAGTTCATTTTATCGTTTCAAGTTTTGGGTGCAGAATCGTGTGTTAGTCACTTCTGCATCTGGTTGATAATAGAAGAGGAAATTTAATATTATATTTTTTTTAAATCCAGCTTCTCATCGCTTGAGCCACCTTTGTCTCTTTCTTTTCCTTTTCAGTTATTCTAACCCACCTTTTATCATGGCTGTAATTGCCAATTAACCATAAAGTCTTACTTTGCAGGAAATGGAAGAAATGCGGAACTGTTATGATAGCCTGCTTTCAGCTGCTGCAGCAACAACAAATAGTGTATATGGTAATCAACATTTGAACTATTGAACAAAACCTTCAGAAAAAAAACTCTTGAACGAAACAACAGTCTCAAATACTACTGCCAGATATTTTTGTTCAACTAACATTTTCATAATGACATCGAGTCCTTATATGCAGAGTTTTCAGAAGCCATGGAAGAAATGGGAACTTGCTTACTCGAAAAAACCGCGTTGAATTACGATGATGACGAAAGTGGTTAGTTTTTTTGGTTAAATCTATAAGCACATTCGATAGAAAACTCATTGGTCAGCTATTGTTCTTAGGTGTGCCTTGTAATAGCAAATTAAATTTAATGTTGTATGGTCAACTACATATTTTTCCGTGGTATCACCATTTGTTGTAGATACAAATTGCCAAATACTTTTCTAATTTTTTTTAATGTAAATCTAAAAGCTCTGGTTAGTTGATACTACTTTTCTTCTGGATCCTAGTCTTTGGGATGATACGCATGATTTTGTTGAACATATGAAACAAAAATCTTATGTTTGCTTTGCGGATACACTTCATTTCAAGATGCATTTGGTCTTTTTTCACTTTATTAAATTCATTTTATCTGCAGGAAGAGTGCTGATGATGCTAGGGAAGGCACAGTTTGAACTGCAGAAGTTTGTGGATAGTTATGTGAGTTTCTAATGACACCATTGCAA
>BCLG01001163.1:2453-17546 GCA_001602295.1 Zoysia matrella | reverse complement strand
TTCATAACATGTGGTTGCTTTCTATCGGTTAATGACTAGTTATTAGTTCTACATTAATAATTAAATAACTACCCTAAATAGACGACATTACTACAGGTGCAGTGAACGTATAGCATCATTATTAATTATCTATCTATCTTATATGTATGTGTGGGTTAACCTAAGTAGTCAATGATTAATTATCTAGTTTAATTTAATTAATTAAAATACTAGAGTTAACAAGTGGTAAACATACTAATTTATATATTAGTGCATGATGGACAACAAACTAATGTGATTATGAGGAATGGTGTGTCATGGATAATTATTTAATTTCTAAGTATATGTATGTCATCTTAAGTGACTAGTAATTGAACTACTTGATTTAATTAAAGTCAAAAGTAGCACGTGTACTAATTACTAAATTAAAGACATCAAATGCCATGTGTGCTAGTGTATGCTAATATAGAATTAGATGCATCAGTGTGCCCTCAATAATTATTTAATTATCTAATTGCATGTGATGTTACCAGTAGCTAGTAATTAATTAACAATTAATTTTTTGATTTCATCTTTTTTTTAATTAAGTTACTAGATTTACTATGTGATGTTGGTGCTCAGGCATGTGCATGCATGGTAAAATGCTTATATGAGTCATGTTTACTTTCTAATATTTATATACATAGGTAATCTAGTATTTCAATAGTAGTTATATAATTTTATCTTTAAACTAATTTACATTGAGCTAATGTGATCATATGCACTAGTGAACACTAATAATGGTATGCAGTCATACTAGTAAGGTGAGGTGCACACTATAATTAGTATGTAACTATGCTTAAAACAGTCCACACAAATATTTGCACTAAGAACTGATAAAAGCTAATAAAAGAGCTCGAATTAAAGCTTCGATAAAACTTTCCAATAAAAACCGGCAAGATTGGAGAGAAATGGGGTTTGGATGATTCGATGAGGTGGAGCTCGATACAATGATTCTAACGGTATAAAAATCGTTGAAAATGGATTTATGGTTGGTAAGATATGATGGTTTGAGTGGGTATGGCTCTAGGGACCTTTTTACAATTTCAGAAAATCACTAGGGGGCTAATCTGAAATTATTTAAAAGATCAGCAGGGGCTTTTATGTAATCACAGAAAAGTCTAGGGTCTAAGTGTAGAAGCTTTGGACGGAGGTTGTTATTTATACAATAGTTCAGGGGCTTCATTGGAAAGCTAGGGACCAAAATAAAAATTGGAAGAAGTTGAAAACCTTTTTGCAAAGTTGGCTTTTTACTGGAATCAGGCGCGCGCGGCTGCCTGCCTCCTTCCACAAAATCATGGACCGGGTCCATGGTCCTGTGGACCGCGGCCAGAGGCCGGTCCATGGGCTCGCCGTGGACCTCCGCTCCGGCGAGGCGGCAGACTGGCCGGAGAGCCTGGGTATTCGGGTGGAGCAGCGAGAGGGCGTCGTGGAGAAGCCAACCATGGGCGCGACGGGGCCGGGGAGGCCTTGAGGTGCTCCGGCGGCGAAGAGGGGCGGCGCCCCGCGGTGGCGCGCGGCAAAGGTGCGGTTCCGGCGAGGTGCTGTCCTGATTGGGGTGCCCGAGCGCTGGAGGCAGTTGCGTGGAAACTGTCCGGGCCGTTTGAAGGAGTCGAAGTCGACCGGTTGGGGCGAATCGCGGCGGGGCAGGCTGGCTCGGCTTGAACAAGGGCGGCGCACGGTGTTGGGCGCAGGAGAGGCGAAGGCGCTCCGGGCTTTGGCGCAGGAGGAACGGGGTGATACAGTGGCGCTCGTTGCGGTCACGGCGAGGCCGAAGAAGAAGCATGGAGCGCCGGCAACCGTGAGAGGCGGTGCTCGGTGGAGACTTGCGGTGCTGGGCCGACGGCGGCTTTCGGGTGGCTCAAGCTCGGGCGTGGAGGAGGGGGAGGGCTGGCCGGTGGTCCTCGCCGTGGCTCAGGCGTGCCGAGGGAGGCGTCGAAGTTAGCCGGCGGTGGAGAAAGGCAAGCTCAGCGGCGGCTTGGCGTCCGGGTTCGAAGGAGGTGGCCGGGGTGCTTTTTATAGGTGAGACGGTGTGGGGGCGGCATGGGCACGACGTGGGAGCCAGCATGAGGGGCGACGGATGGCACTGTGCGGCGGTGCAGGCGGCGACGTGTGGTACTATGCACGCATGTTGTCTGGTCAGGGAAGAGAGAGAAGGAGATTGGGGAAGAAGGAAGGAGATGGGTGGATGACAGGTGGGGCCTGCACGTCAGTCTGGCTTGTCATTTAAGCATTTTGGGGATAGAAAAAGAAAGAGCAAATAAACTCAGATTGAGATGAAATTTTTGTAGGATGAATCTGCAGGTTGTGTTTTACAACATAAATTATTCTGAGTTGTGTTTTTCGAAGGACTCAAGAAGTTACATGCAGGTTGTGTTTTACAACATAAATTATTCGAGTTGCGTTTTTCAAAGGACTCAAGAAGTTACGGAATTTTGGAAGTAGTTGGTCGTTAAGATAGGTTGTCTACTGAAAGTAAAAATTATTTTCCAACGGACATTTATTTGGCTTTGAAAAACAAACTTCTGGAGCTCGGATGAGTTTGAGATTTTGTAGAGTTGTAGAACATTTTAGAACGGACGACTTTTTTTTTTGGCTCATCTTCAAATTCGATTCTGATTTTGTTCTAAAAATTCAGAGAGCAGACTGCTGGCTTAAAGGAGTGAATATATTTGGAGGTCAATAGAAGGATATGAAATTCTAAGGGATTGGATGTGTTCGAAATTTAGATGAAACACAAGAAAACAAACGGCAAAGATGAAAAAGAAAAAGGCAATCACTTTCACACGATCAAATTTTAATATTTTATGAAATCTTCAATTTATACATTTCGAATTACGAATTGAAATTTTTGCTTGTCGAAAAAGGAGAGAAAGCGAAGAAAAATGTTAGCATTTTGTTAGTGACAATTTAAAATTTTGAATTTTAATTAACGTGAATTTCCGGTGCGACACTAGATTGGCACATAGAAAAGTTGGGAATTGCGCAGAAAGTTATATTAGAAAGTCAACTACTCACTGTGATAAGACCAAAGATGCTCTTATAAAAGTAGGAAAATGATATCAGATAAATGACACCTGTACGGTCACAAATCTTCAGAGTCGGTTCATTTACATGTTGCAGTGCGAGCTTCTTGTGTTTATCCAATTGATGCTATTGTTTAGCACGAGGCATGAGTCTAGTATTCCTGCCTGTCATTTACCACCGTCTGACAAAACTAACAATGCAGGGTAAAACTAAAATTGGAGGGAACAAATAGCTTTAAATAATGGTGCATGACACTGACTACTTGGAAAAAAGAGTTAGTGAAAGGGATATGAATTTCTTTCCAATGGTTCTGTCCAAAGAGAATATTGAGATTTCCCACCAGATTGCGCGAATCGTTGCATATATGGAGTCATGAAAGGTGGCTATACCAGAGCATTTTGCATATTGAAAATGGTAAATGGGTTAGTCCTATTGGTTTTGTTCTCCACAACTGACTGCACTTTCAAATCAACTGAAAATGCAAGGTTCCTGAAGCAGCAACCTGATCTCGCCAAGCTTTTAGCTGAATAAACAGTATTGAACAATCTATGTCAACGATCGGTATTCGGTATCTGGGAAAGCAGTGGATGCACCGAGTCGGCATCCTTTGGCACAGACTGGTTTGTCCTGAGACTTCCTTACCTGCTATAAATACCGCAAGTCCAAGCAGGTATCGATCATCAGTAGGAGGAGGAAGGAAGAAGAGGGGCCTTTCATGAGGACCAGAGCCTTCCTTTGGTAGCCAAGGATGACTTGCCTACATTTCCTAGCTAGTTCCGGTTCCATGGCCGGTTCAGCTGAGTGTGTGGGCGGGTCTCCTTGGCTAGCCTGAGTGGCTCTTGTCTGTCATGGAAGGCCTCTTCTTCTCTGTTACGATGATATCATCATCTGCTCCATTTGTTTGATCAGGTATGCATGGAAGGAAATTCAGTGGTGACTTCTGAATTTCTGACTGTCTGTA
This sequence comes from Zoysia matrella, assembly GCA_001602295.1. Classification (NCBI taxonomy): domain Eukaryota; kingdom Viridiplantae; phylum Streptophyta; class Magnoliopsida; order Poales; family Poaceae; genus Zoysia; species Zoysia matrella. Next base: position 13,540 of record BCLG01001163.1, on the reverse strand, counting down.
ACTTTGAATTGCCATGGCATGACTTAATATTCAATTCATTAGATTAGCTGCTACATTTGTTTGTACATTCGATAGAACCATGTGTGGGACACTAACTTTGAAGTGTCATGACTGATCCTAGTGTTTGTCCCAAAGGTTTCAAATTACTACTCTATTAGTAGATAGAATGAATGGCAATAGTTTGTTTCAGGCATTCAAATGCTGTGTTCTCGTAGAGAACTTGGAATCCCTATGTCAAATGGAGTGGCTGCTTCCTTGACTTCGACTTACAGCTTTATACATATCGCATGATATCCCATAAATTGTTCCCGTCAAATATTACAGTTTTGTCAAATCTTCTATATCTATGTATACACAACCCACTATGTGCCATTTATTACTATTTCTCTACAATCATACTGAGCTACGACGTCCCAAGTATTGAAATCATCTGATCGTAAGGTCCCTAAATATTTTTTTTAAGGAAACGTAAGGTCCCTATATCATCTGTCCATCCACGTGTTATTCCCTTATCCCTCCACATTAGAGTCGTCCATTTTAGAAAACCATTTTAGCAAATAATGTATGACCATATTCCGTGGTACCTCTTGATACATTAAATTGTCCGTTCATTTGACACACTCACACACCACCATTTCTAATCTGACAAGAAACTGAATAGGCACCATACAATAGATCGAAGAGCCGAAGCACTGCCTTCTCAACCCTAGAAAGAAATAGTGCTTATGATTGCTGCTTCATTCTACTCATACCGGCTTTCCCTTCTTCAATCAACCACCATCATCTATGGACAACTCTCTCTCTCTCTCTCTCTCTCTCTCTCTCTCTCTCTCTCTCTCTCTCTCTCTCTCTCTCTCTCTCATCCTTTTTGATGCAATATAGATTAATTAGCCCCTAATCTCTAATTGAAGGATCATCAACATCGCAGGCCAATCTCTGTATATATCATTGTAGACCAACTATCGAATTGCTCCACATATGCAAAATGCTCTTTTCCTCTGATTACCAAGTTTTCTTTCCCTCCGAGTAGAAGTTTCACTTCATTTTCTCTTGATATATGTTTAAGGCTAAGGTTATTCTGCCAGGTGTGCATCTACTGTTGTAATGCAATCTGGATGAAGATGCAATTTCATAATAAAAGATACTAGAGTTGAGATTTATTGGCATACTAATTGTTTATCACATAGCCTTTGTTGACTGTTGGCATGACGCCAACAAAGACTGAGATGACAGGTGAGATATTTCTATGTATACTCTGTCAATTGCAGCTGCAAGTAATAAGTTCATAGATAAATAAGTTTTCATGTTGTCAATTGCAGGAAAGATATAATAGTAGCATATATCTAACGTTTCATTTACCTGTGTTTTACAGCCATAAGCCATAATTAAGAGCATTTCTATATTAACAACCTCCTGAGATAATAATTTGGAGTCATCTTATTAGCATGGCTATAGTTAGCAGCTAGCTATAGGTCTGCTATCTGATTAGCATGTCAACCATGTATGCACAAAACATGTTTCCTAATTTTCCTCACCTTTCCACAGCAACGCACAAAGAAAGCAACTACTAGTATCCACGTATATTATTCTCCATTCTCCTCTCAAATTGCGGCAGCCACTGAGAGGCAGACAACAACCCGATAAGGCTGGAATCTGATCCACAATGCATGCATGTACGCAACGTTCTGCAAAGCAAGCGTGAATGCCAAAAGCCAATAGAAAAGGCGCGCGGTGCCGACATACAAGTAGCGAGAGTCATGTATATCCAACAAAATAGTACAATATTTTTTTAAGCATACAAATGCAGAGAAACATGATAACTTCTCGAAAAGAAAATGATATATTTAATATATATTCACAGACCCTACGTCTAAAACTGCCTCCAGACTTTATTTGTTGACAGGGTAGTGCTTGCAGTTTATTTTTGATCTTTGGATACTACTTTCCTCCGTTTCTAAATTGACATCGCTATTGACTTAAAACATCAACTTTGATTATTCGTCTTATTCAAAAATATTAAAAATATTATATAGTTTGTTATAATTTACTTTATCACTAAAATTATTTGAATCGCAACTTATTATATTTTAGATTTAAATTAATTTTTTAATAAAATAAATAGTCAAAATTGATTGAAGTCGACAGCGACAATAATTTAGAAACAGAGAAAGTATGTTCTAATTCCCAGAAATAAAATCCGGAGGGAGAACATTAATAAGACGTACGTGAACTGCCATGTAATTAGTTTTCCCATATATATAAGTGCATCTGTTCTCGGAATATCTACTGCTGTGAGGCATAAATTAGTACTGGCACATGAACTAATATGCTGTGTAATTTTGAGTGTAAATAAAATTATATCCTAAAACCCAGAATTGAAATTTGGAGGGAGTATATTAACTGGATGCAAACTGCCATGTAATTTGTTTGCTAATAAATTTGTGCTTCTGTTTTCATGTTATCTACTATGACTGCAATGCCATAAATTAGTATGGATACATGGACAAATATGCTATCGAACTCGTATACATGGACAAATATTTATTCTTTTTGCTACGATAAGGTCAATCATGCTAGATAAAAACAGTTACAGGTAGCTAGAGACGTACTCCCTCTGTTCCAAACTATAAATATTTCTAGATTTGATTAAAGTCAAATTCTTTTAACTTTTACTAATTATATCTAGAAAATTACATACTTTCTAATATAAAGAGATACTTTTTATGAAAGGTTATTTTATGATGAATTCAAAAAAATATAATTTTTATATGATAAAACATCATTAATTATTCGTTATTAATAGTCAAAAGGATAAAAGTTTGACTTTGATTAAAATTAAAAATGTTTATATTTTGGAATGACGGAATAGTACGCCAACATTGTACTAATCAGTTACAGGTAGCTAGAGACGTGGCACGCCAACATAGTAACAGGAAAACCGTTAGTACCCTAAATATTGAAATGCTCACTTATACTCCTATATGGGGTGAACATGACAATATGGTAGCGCACCATACAACCGAGAACCGATGATACAAACAAATGAGCTACTATACCGTACTCCCTCCGTTCTTAATGTTGCTGTTGACTATTTTTTATTCAATTTTTTGATAAGTATTATATATATTTTGTTATGATTTGATTTATCATTAGAGTTATTTGAATCACAACTTAAAATTTTACACATTTGAACTAATTTTTGCAATAAGACGAATGGTCAAAGTTGAATTTAAGACCAGAGGGAGTACATTAGATTTGGAAATGCGATGCGAAAATGTTACACTTCATCATGCAACTATATATGAATGTGACGGTTAGTGCAGTATGTTACTTTGCTCATGGCATTGTCCAGTCCAACGGATACAAATGGGTTGTTAATTAACCTGACGTTTAATGGTAAGTTAGTGATCACTGTCAAACATTGACACAAACAAGTAAAAACATTGGTCAGCTCATGGTCCCCGCGAGCCACGCAACGTGCATGCCAGAACTAGAGATGGCAATGGATATCCATTGTCCACATGTTCGTGGATACCCGATCCGATGGGTGTGGATGGATCTTATTCTTCACCGGTGGGTACGGATATGAATTTCATTTTAAATCCGTGGATAAAATAAAAAAAAGGTAAAAAAAAGTCATATCCATACGCACATATCCATTTACCCCACTAAATAGTCTAAACATATAGGATAAAGCATAAAAACAAAGCAAAGATTATATTTGAAATCCACTTTTACCTTTTGCTCTATTTATTTAGAATATGATTTTAGTGGTATGGTGTTGCCCAAATGATATGGCTTAGGCTGGATACACTGCTCTCCCTCGCTGCTGCATGGTCATATGGGTATACCCATGGGTAAAAAAAATATCTGCAGATATGGGTATAGGTAACATTTTCTACCCGTTGGGGCTAATGATATTTATAAGAACTTTTGCTTGTTAATATGGATAAGATGAACAACTATCCACAGATATTCTACCTGTTGCCATCTTTAACCAGGACGGGAAAAATGAGATTCTCGTTCCCTGTGAACTAGGCTAAGCCTTGCTCACTAGTTAAGTCGCTGACGCAAACAATCAAACATCACTGCTTGTATTGCTTCAGCCTGGCTAGATCTGATTCAGACAACCAATCAACAATTCCTTACATTCCAGCGGCTTGGGCAGCTCTCGTGCAGTCAACCAATCACATCCTATATATTTCAATACGTAGAGGCCAAGTCGTACATGGGGAAAACAATAGAAGTGGTTCACAAAGGATATTCATGTTTCTTTTATTTTTTTTACTCAATGTTCGAGCTTTCTTCCAGGCTTATATTTGTAATCATCGATCTTGAATAATAATGCAGTGTCAAGTATAAAAGTTTCAGGCTATGCATCATCTTTCATATTTGGTATGAATTCTTCTGATATGAAATACATAAAACATGTGGTCTGATTCCTTGTAGTTGCTGCTTGAAGTTCAATTAGCTCTCTTTTTTTGTTTATTTTGTTCTTAAATTATGGTCCTACTAAAACATAAAAACAAATAAAAAATATAGCTCTAAAAATCCATTATAATTAATATGGTGCTTACTTTTGTTTGCAAAATTAACACCTGCTCTTGGAATACTATTTTCAAACACAGGATATGCCGAATTCAGGGCTTCATTAATTACAATACTAAGAGGTGGGAAATCATGACAAAGTATTAAATTTTCAGAGATAATTTCCATAGTTTCCTTGCATCATGACAAAGTATTAAATTTGGGAGAATCCCATCCCGAATATTTCGGTTTTTGTCTCCTTATTATTGCAAGAAAAAGACATTTCCTTTCTAGATTGGCACATCGAAAAGTTGGGAATATTTGCGCAGAAAGTTATTTCAAAGTCAACTACTCCTTATTTGATAAGGCCAGAGATACTCTTATAAAAGGAGGAAAATGATTTCAGATAAATGACACTTGTACGGTCATAAATCTTCAGAGTCGGACCAGCCAGATGCCAGAAATTTGTTTATGGAGCAGTACAGGTTCATTTAGATGTTCCAGTGTGAGCTTGTGTTTATCCAATTGATGCTGTCGTTTATCACGAGGCGTGAGTCAAGTATTCCTGCCTATCATTTACCACCGTCTGAAAAACCTAACAATACAGGACAAACAAATATTGGAGGGAATAAAAAACTGCCCACTCACAGGAGTTAGCGAGACAGTATATCAGGATATGAATTACTTTCCAATGGTGCTGTCCAAAGAGAATATTGTGATTTCCCGCCAGATTGCGCGAATCGCTGCATATATGGAGTGATGAAAGGTGGCTGTACCATAGCTTTTTGCATAGAAACGGTAAATGGATTAGGCCTATTGGTTTTGTTCTCTACAACTCATTGCACTTTCAAATCAATTGGAAATGCAAGGTTTCTGAAAGCAGCAGCCTGATCTTGCCAAGCTTTTAGCTGAATATATTCCAGTATTGAACAATATGTGTCAATGGTCGGTTTTCGGTATCTGAGAAAGCGGCGCAGTCAGCTGGTTTGTCCTAAAACTTCCTTTCCTGCTATAAGTACCCGCAAGTCCAAGCAGGTATCGATCATCGGTAGGAGGAAGGAAGAAGAGGGGCCTTGCATGAGGACCAGAGCCTTTCTTTGGTAGCCAAGGATGACTTGCCTACATTTCCTAGCGATCCGGTTCCATGGCCGGTTCAGCTGAATGCCTGAGTTTGTGGGCGAGTCTCCTTGGCTAGCCTGAGTGGCTCTGTCTGTCAAGGAAGGCCTCTTCTTCGCAGTTATGATGATATCTGTAACCATCGGGTCTTTCTTACCTTTCAATAAGTTTTGATTTTCTGTGACTTTGTCGATTCTAAAAGATTGGCAAGTACGACATCATAAACGATCAATTAAAAAACTATAACAGAAGCATTAAACAAGAAGCGAGAATAGAAAATAACAAATCAAAGTAAATTTATTAAAATGTAATCCTCTAAAGAGGTCCATCGGCACGCAAACCAGAATCATCTCAGAGCAAAATCAGCACTATCAAGAAAACCATAGAATACAGCAATGAAAGCATCATCATTACAGCAGCGACGAACCTCTTCAACACAGTTACGCTTGAGCGTAAGAGTTGACTTTACGGTCCATCGGAAACGTAGTCGAAGTTAAAGCTGTGGGTATCCTCTGAAAACATCAAATTAGAAAATCGTAAGTACGAATACTCAGCAAACCGCGTACTACCTATCAACAATGTATGCATGCAAATAGTTTTAAAGGTAAAAGTTGGCTCAAGTGCTAAATGAAAGTTTAAAACATCTTATTTTATTTTAAAGATGCAAAAAAGTTTTATTTTAAAACTGTCAAATTTTATTATCTTGCCCTGCAGAGATCTCTGTTATCTCGAACGGGGGTTCATTTTAAATACCAGTATCACCTCCACACTCGGCCACAGCTCAATAATCGGAGTCCAAAACATTTTGAAATAGAAGAGGAGGGAAAAAAACAAAACTACTCAACGAGGAATACAACTCAAAGGGTGTCTTTAAAAAAAAAGACGTGGCAACGCGTATTGACTGTAACTCTGCAGAGTTTATATACCTGTACCCCCGAGAAGTATTGTCGAGAACTACCGTCGTAGTCCCGACGAACACACAAGATCCATCCATAAGATTTAACTGGCATTATCCGTCCTCCAAAATAGCGATTCTAAGTGACTACGTAATCGGATACTAGAGCTATGAAGAGCCTACCACTGATCAGATGAGGTATCTCAATCTGATGTGAGGAGTCATAGCTCTACACCACACTAACACGTTACCGTCAACCCACTGGTAAACAACCATTCTCGGCAACTTTTAAGATCAAGCCACTGCCCATACAAGGTAACGTGGTGTGCATAGTTGTCAACTGAGCGTACAAGGCTCGAAGGACTCGATTTTTAATTGCCGGAGCAGGCACTCTCTCCAACCTCAACGCTAACAACCAACAAGTCTCGCGGAAAGATCCCAGCTCGAATCTTCTTGTTGTACCCACCACAGGTGTGCCCACAGGAACTTTCTAAAAGTCCCTCTCATACTCCATCCTGCCCTCTCTAAATAGTTATGTATAGTTATTTGCAAAACTCACTTTGAATCACAGTTCAAAATTATTTAACACAAATTTTATTTTTATAGTGATAGGTGTGAGATAAAAATAAATGCAACTAAACATGGCTAAGCATAAAGTAAAATAATTATTTTAAAGCAATTTTAGAGCTCATATTTGTAGAACAATAAATAAGCACGGTTTATGAATATTGTAGCATATTTTAAAACGGTTGGCATGCAAATTAGGGTTGCAAACAAAACATGCAGTTTAAAATATTGGGTACAAAAGTGATCAAAGAACGCGACTTGTTTGGTAGCTCAGAATCGTAGTCAGGATCTAGGTTGTCGAATTGAGCGGGCTCACGATACTCCTCCTAAGATCACCGACTAAACACAACACGTAGAGGTGTGAGACTAGATACGCGATAATTTAAATTTGATTAATTAAATCTAAATTTAAATTATTAGACTAAACGTGCTCAAAACATTTCTCGAAAAATTATACACGATGTTCTCGACGAGACGAATTTAACGAAACAATTTTAAGAATCTTTTGAGACCAAATGAAGTTCTCCAAAAATCCTGAAAATTTAGACTACGAAGAACTAAACTAACCGCAGAACTATCTGACTAGAACCAAAACCCATGGGATCCTCAACTCTGACAAAAGACCTAGCTGGCAACGCCCCAAACTCCACGTTACCCCTCTGTACAAAATTACAACAAGCTCCTCTCTAAAGACCATCACGGTAGCTTCCCTGGAGGCTCTTCGATCTGCCTAAGAACCAGCACACACGGAGAACCAAAACGGCACAAGCAACACTCTAACCACGGACACAGACCCAACACGATCTACAGCAAGTGCACAACGACGGGATGCGGATCGATCGAAGGCAGTCGACGGTTGCTGGACGGAGACGCGCGGACCCAGGACAGGATCGGCGCGCGCGAACAGGAACAGACGATGCGGCTTGCGACCGAGGACGGGATCGACGCGCGGACGGGAACAGGCGACGCGGCTTGCGACCGGGGACGGCGCGGCAATGGAGCCAGCGCTAGGCGACACGGGACGGAATCGATGCGCGGGACGGAGCGTAGACCGGGGGGGGGGGGTGGAGACGGGCGATGCACGTGGTGGACGGAGTTGCGGTGATGGTTTGCTTTCTCCGATCGGTTTGGAGACTTGGAGAGGAGGAAAAAAAACGAGGGGAGGAGAGAGAGATCAGTGGAAAGAGATAAAATAGAGGGGTATTTATATGAGAGATTAATTAGGGTGGTTTGGAATTAATTATAGATTTTAGAAATTAATTAGAGAGTTAATTAAAAGCTGTGAGAATTAAAAGTCCGCGGATCAAAATTATTTCGATGCCAGATAATCAAAAGGAGAAATTCGAAATCGAACGAAACAAAATTGGAATAAGCTTCTTCTCGATTAATTTAAAAATTCCGAGATGTTACAATGTCATCATCTGCTCCATTTGTTATCCGGCATGCATGGAAGGAAATTCAGTGGTGACTTCTGAATTTCCGACCGTCTGTAACTTTTAATTGCCATGACATGACATAAAGTTCAGTTCATCAGATTAGCTGCTACGTTTGTTTGCACATTCGTTAGAACCATGTGTGGATCAGATGACCGTAACTTTGAAGTGTCATGACTGATCCTAGCGTTTGTCCCAAAGGTTTCGAATTACTCCTCTATTAGTAGATAGAATGAATGGCAATAGTTTGTTTCAGGCATTCAAATGCTGTGTGTTCTCGTAGAGAACATGGAATCCCTATGTCAAATGGAGTGGCTGCTTCCTTGACTTCGACTTGACAACTTCATACTTATCGCATGATATCCCATAAATTGTTCCCGTCAAATCTTACAGTTTTGTTAAATCTTCTTATCGATATATACACAACCCACTATGTGCCATTGATTACTATTTCTCTACAATCATTCTGTGCTACGTCGTCCCAAGTATTAAAACCATCCGATCGTAAGGTCTCTATATATTTTTTTTAAGCAAACGTAAGGTCCCTATATCATCTGTCCATCCATGTGTCATTCCCTTATCGCTCCACATTAGTCTTTCATTATAGAAAACCATTTTAGCAAATAATTTATGCCCACATTTTGTGGTACCTCTTGATACATTAAATTGTCCGTTCATGCGTAACACACCACCATGTCTAATCTGACAAGAAACTGAACAACAGGCACCATACAATAGATCGAAGAACCGAAGCACTGTCTTCTCAACCCTAGAAAGAAATAGTGCTTATGATTGCTGCTTCATTCTACTCATACCGGCTCTCCATTCTTCAATCAACCACCATCATCTATGGACAACTCTCTCTCTCTCTCTCTCTCTCTCTCTCTCTCTCTCTCTCTCATCATTTTTGATGCAATATAGATTTAGTTTTCCCCTAATCTCTAGTTGTAGGATCATCAACATCGCAGGCCAATCTCTGTGTATATCATTGCAGACCAACTATCACATTGCTTCACATATGCAAAATGCTCTTTTCCTCTGATTACCAAGTTTTCTTTCCCTCCGAGTAGAAGTTTCACTTCATGCTCTCTTGATATATGTTTAAGGCTAAGGTTATTCTGCCAGGTGTGCATCTACTGTTGTAATGCAATCTGGATGAAGATGCAATTTCATAATAAAAGATACTAGAGTTGAGATTTATTGGCATACTAATTGTTTATCGCATAGCGTTTGTTGACTGTTGGCATGACGCCAACAAAAACTGAGATGACAGGTGAGATAATTCTATGTATACTCTATCAATTGCAGCTGCAAGTAATAACTTCATAGATAAATAAGTTTTCGTGTTGTCAATTGCAGGAAAGATATAATCGTTGTTGCAAAACAACCAAAGTAGTATATATCTAACACTCATGTTACCTGTGTTTTACAGCCATAATTAAGAGCATTTCTATATTAACAACCTCCTGAGATAATATATTAAAGTAGGTCTGTTATCTGATTAGCATGTCAACCATGTATGCACGAAACATGTTTCCTAATTTTTCCTCATCTTTCCACAGCAACGCGCATAGAAATCAACTAGTATCCACGTATATTATTCCCCATTCTCCTCTCAAATTGTGGCAGCCACTGAGAAGCAGACAACAACCCGATAAGGCTGGAATCTGATCCACAATGCATGCATGTACGCAACGTTCTGCAAAGCAAGCGTGAATGAATGCCAAAAGCCAATAGAAAAGGCGCGCGGTGCCGACATACAAGTAGCGAGAGTCATGTATATCCATCAAAAATAGCATAATATTTTTTTAAGCATACAAATGCAGAAACATGATAACTTATCTAAAAGAAAATGATATATTTAATATATATTCACGGACCGTACGTATAGTCTTTGAATTCAGACGCCTGCTACAAACTACCTCTAGACTTTATTTGTTGACGTTATGTTAATGTTTGCCATTTTGATCTTTGACACTACTCTCTCCGTTTCTAAATTGATATCTTCATTGACAACATCAACTTTAACTATTTATTTTATTCAAAAAAGTTTGATAAATATTATATAGTTTGTTATAATTTACTTTATCATTAAAGTTATTTGAATCACAACTTATTATATTTTAGATTTGAATTACTAACTGATGTTAGAAGTCAACGGCGACAAGGAAATATATTCTAATTCCAAGAAATAAAATCCCGAGGAGCATATTAATTAGACATATGTGAACTGCCATGTACTCCCTCTCGTTTTAAATTATTGACACCGTTAAAAATCAATTTTAATGATTCATCTTATTCAAAAAATTTGTTCAAATGTGTAGAATTTTTTTATTATTTGATTTATCATTAATGGATTTTAAATCACGATTAATAATTTTACACATTGAAATAAATTTTTTGAATAAGACGAATGGTTAAAGTTGATGTTAAAAATCAACGGTATCAATAATTTAAAACTAGAGGGAGTAACTAGTTTGCCCATATAAGTGCATTTGTTTTCGGAATATCTACTTTTGTGAGGCAAAAATTAGTACGGACACGTGAAC
>BCLG01001162.1:100037-128060 GCA_001602295.1 Zoysia matrella | reverse complement strand
TCATTATTTTGTTAATGTGAATATCATAAACTTGGAACTCCATTTTCTAATATCCCATAATTTGATTGAATAATTTGAATCCCCATCATCTGGCATCTATTAATTTTTTCAAGTTACAGGGCAAAGCCTTTAATATTTTTTTTGACTGTGCTTGTGTTTCTATTTCAGCCGGATCTTGCACAGAGTGAAGACGAGGATATCAATGCTGAAATCTGTAAATTAGAAGGCCAACTCCGTAAAGAGGTACCTATGTTCACCAAATGCATACATATGTGCTTGTTTTAGATAAACCTGTTTCACTATTTTTGTTTCTTAGATTAACCTTTTCTTTATTTTGAATTTTATTAACCCATGTCTTCATCAGTGTAATAAATCATTTTAATTGATAGGTTCTGGATAAGAACAACTTGCTATTGAAGCTTAATGGTGTTGTTAGAACTGCAAAAGAGACTCAGCAGAGGTATTTGCATATCATGATAAGCTTTGATGGAACAATTTATCATGTTCCAAGTTCTAATGTCTACTTGATGCACTCCAACAGGGAATTTTCACAGCGTGCCATGGACAGACTATTGTTAATAGCATATGAGAAATATATGGTAACTACCTCGAATCTCCACGATGCAAGTATTCTCATTTTATTGTGCGGATTAATGATTTAGATGCGCTAGTGTTTATATCCTTTTTATCAACATAATTTTCACTAGCTTTCCTTGAACTATTTGCTTTGTGATTCACTTTTCTTCTCGTGGTTTTTGGACTTCAAAGAAATGTTTGGGTTATAATTTTGTAAATGTTTAATAAACTGAGCATGAAACTTCCCTCAGCTGTCACTCTTATGCATGAAAGCACTAGTCATTATTCTCCTTTGCGGCCTGAGTTACCCCATCCTCATCTTTAGGGCTTTCTTCTACTCGCATCATTGGTGCTTCGTTAGTTGGTGTTATTTCCGAGTGTACCCTAGCTGCATAGTAGTTTTGTCAATTATTGATAGAAGAATTGGTAGAAGAAGCAAATCCAAAAAAACCTTTTCATCAATAGCACTTGTTTACAAATTCAGAAAAAACTAACTTAGTTGCTTAATGTATCCTCATGTTTAATATTCAATCTTTTATGTTTAATGATATATAATTTTCTGTCCTATCTCCAGGCTTTCTGTGGTCCAAATGTTTCAAGCAGCAAAAATATTAGTAGAGCTGGTAGACATGCTGCGGTAAGTTTTGTCAAACGGACATTAGCACGTTGCCGAAACTTTGAGGAGGTGGGAGTTAGTTGCTTTGATGAGCCAACTTTCAAGGATATGCTTGTATCAGCAACTTCTCGCAGAAGTGGCCCAGATACGGCGTCACAAGGTATTGTGGTCATCATACTATTTTTTTTCTAATTTTATGTCAACTGTTGAGTATCCTAGTTAATAAATACTACCTCCGTCCCAAAATAAGTGTTTGTTTGGGTTTCGTGCCATCTAGCTTTGACCAACTATTTCTATAGATTTGGTTAACTTTAAAAACCTAGTATTTGTACTTTTAAATTCTTCATAAAAAATACTTTCATAATATATATTTTATATATATTAAAAATAATTTATATTCATAGAAATCATTCGTTAAAGACAAGTTTGAATAAACCCAGATGAACACTTATTCTGGGACGGAGGGAGTAGAGATTTTAGTAGCTCTGAGGTTGCATCTGTGTATGTACTACCTACATCCCTAAATTGTTGACATTTTTTACTTTTAGACAACAAGTTTGACCATTAATCTTATTCAACAAAGTTTTACAAATATAAAAGCAAACTAGTCATGTTTAAAGCATCTCTTATGATAAAACTAGTCACAACAAAATAAATGACATTTTTACAATTTTTGGAATAAGACGGAGAGTCAAACGTGACAACTAATGTCAAAAGTGTCAAGAATTTAGGAACGGAAGGAGTATCAGTTTTCGTTTTTCGATTTGTCATATTATGTATATCTCTTCGACCGACCACTCGGGATCTGATTGATTTTCTTATTCACAGACAATACAGTCAAATCATTCCATAGGGCTAGTGTATCAGATGCTTCGCGAGCAAGCAGCCACCTTACGGATCTATCAATTGCAAAGGAGGATCCTTGGACAAATAATGTAAAACAAAGGGAATTATTGCTGGATGAGGTTGTAGGTAGCATAACAGGAGGAACCCTGGAAACGTCAGGCCTTGGTACTTCTCTTGTGAGCAATACAAAAGGAAAGAGAAGTGAAAGAGACCGAGATGGAAAGGGGCACAACCGAGATGGTGGTAGAGGTGGCCGTCCACCATCATCCACTGCAAAAGGGGAAAGGAAGAATAAAACAAAGATCAAGCAGAAGAGCACCAACGTCTCTGCTCCTACCAGCAGTATACCTAGAGATTCACAGTTGCCTGCCAAAATAACTTCTTCTAGCAATGGGAATGACACAGCAGCAGCTGCTTGTGCTAGGCGTGATGATCCAGCAAATGCTTCAAATGATGCTGAAATGCCAGACTTGTCTAACCTCGAGCTGCCCGGAATTGATGGTGACTTTGGTGGCTGGTTAAACCTAGATGACGATGACGGAGATGCTCTCCAGGATTTTGACTTGATGGGCCTCGAGATCCCCATGGATGACATCAACGAAATTAATCTCATGATATAACACTGTATTTCACCTCCACAGGCCCCCATAGAAAGATCCCTTTTGGTGCACAGGTAACAGGTGATTTTCTCACGATAACCACCAACAGCGAGCAGGTTTAACAGCGGGCCAGATAGGCTTGAGGTAGTTTAGTATACTTTATAGAGACATCTTCACAATCCCCCACCGACATATTTCCCTTTTTGTATCATCGTGCAATTTGCCTCCCTACCCTGTACCCGTATGTTACTCTGTGGTGTAGACCTGTACATATCTATTTTGGCCGTGTACAAGGTAGGGAGGCCAGTTGCTTCATTTATCTAGGTATACTCAAACGGTTGTATATATCATGATGTTGATCACCCTAGTGCTGAAATAAAGCGCGTCAGTTATAGCTTTCAAAACTTAGCTGCTTGGCGACTTGTTTGTTGCGGCTTCCAGTTACGGTTGGAGCACAACATTTTTGCTAATTTGTTGCTGTGGTGTACTCAAACGTTTTGCTCGCTTGGCAATAGGTAATTTTTGTTGAGTCCTCATGTCGTACGACACATTACGTTCACACAGCATGGGAGCATATCATGCTAGGTTAATTATTCGGAGTGCGCATACAGTTTCAGTGGAATTATCAAGTTGTGAGAAAGAAAATGGCGGTTACTGTAGCTGTGATGGTGGTGCGATGAATAAATGAGCAGTAGTGGAATTCATATCTGCCTTTCTCCTTATATGTCTAACTTAATCATACTCAATTGTAACCACTTATCATAAAACTAACGTTAAATACAATTACTAATAACTGTATGTTCCATCAATTTTATTTTTTTAGATAAATTGATGCAGATTCAAATAAAAATAATCTTAATTAATATAGAGTTGATTCTATGATGTACGATTATAATTGAATATGACAAATTTGCAGGATACTGCGGAAAAGGAAAGTCAGCACAGCAGTGTGCGTTGTCACGTCCACGTTCGCCGGAGCGGTTTGGCTCTGTTGCGTAACCGGACGGAGATCACCTGCCGAGCGTCAGACGGCAGAGCGCTCGTCGATCTGCCATCCAACGCACGGAAATCCTTGGCACGAAGCACGACGCGGTTTCACTGGTAGGGAAAAACGTAAGAGATTGGCGGATGAAAAATTTTATTACAGATTGCACCTGTTCCTTCTGTAAAAAAATAAGTGTCTTCTTTTACTTCTAGATTCAAGCGCTCGACCATTCATCTTATTTCACAAATTTTGTAAAAATCTAAAAATAAATAAATTATGTTTAAAGTATTTCTAGTAATAAAATATTTCATCATAAAATAAATAATTTTTTTATAATTTTTTTAATAAGATGAATGGTCAAACGATGATGTTTAAAAGTCTAAAATGACACTTATTAAATTAATTTTATCAATTTGTATTTTAAAATTTTGTGAAAATAATTTTTATTTTATTTTTGAAATGCTTTATTATTAGAAATATTTTAAATATGAATTAATTATTAGTTACTATTAGTCCCTGTTAGTCCTCTTGGATGAGCTAATAAGAAAACAATACTTAAAAATTAGTCCTTTTATTAGTCCACCCCCGTTTTAGGAGAAGGGAAGTTTGAGGAGAAGGGAACTGTAATGTTTAGTCAGCAAACAATTAGTCAGTCGTATCAAGAAAGAGTCTAATTATTAGCTCACTAACTATTGAGGATATTTTATACCTGTTTACTTTAATTGGAAATTGTTAATCTCTATTAGTAACTTTGGATTGATTAACAAGAAAACAATTAGTTCATGGGTAGACTAAAAATTAGTCCATTTGTTTGAAGGAAAAGTGAGTAATTTTTAGTCAACTAACAATTAGTGTGTAGGATCTAAACAGGTCCTAAGCTACTCTCTCTATTACTAAATTTGTTGCCGTTGACTTTTAACATCAAATTAATTGTTTATTTTATAAAAAATAATAAATATATATATTATGTTTAACATATATTTTTATTATAATATACTTTATTATTAAAATTATTTTAATCATGACTTATAGTTTTACACATTTAAACTAATTTTTTTGAATAAAATGAATAATCAAATATAATATTAAATATAATGGACCAATATTCACCCCTCATGTCTTCATATGTGGCATGTGCGAGCCTGACATATGCAGCGGCGATGTTTTTTATACAGGCAACTTTACATTTTTGTTGGAGTATTGGAGCCAAGCAAGCGTAGAGAGATTCCGTGCGCTTTACTAGGCGGCGTACCTGTCATGCGAACAGGGGCGAAGCTCAATGAGGCAAAGGGGTGCCTTGGCATCAGGGTCAGGGAAAAAAAACCTTCTTTACTTAGCTTAAATTTACTATTTGTGCACTATTCTCAGCTATAAATTGTGTACTCTAATAGGCGTAAGTGAAGTGTGCACCCTCAGTTTGTCTCTAGCTTGGCCACTGCATGCGAAGGGGTTCCGTGCGTTGGAGGGCGTCGGCAGATGATCTCCGTCCTGCGTAACCGCGGCGGCGGTAGCCACCCATCCCCACCCGCTCTCAACGCGACACATTTGAACGACAGGAATCCCAACCGCACGCCCAACAGAACGGCAGCAACCATCGAACCGAACCAACGAATTCGATACCAAGAAAATCGAAAAGAAATCTTTTTGTCTTTCAGATGTTTACGGTCTCTGCAACTTCCTTGCATTGCAGGTTACTAATTCTACTACGCTATCCATCGATGAGCATGAGCTACGCTAAAATTTAACTCCTGAACTACGAAACGGATCTATCGACGCAAACATGCATGGCGCTGATGCGACTGACATCGACCTGGATGGTGGATGATGATGAACGCTGCGACGGATCATCTCTCGTCGGCGTCGGTTCCTGTTGCCGTCGGTTCGCCTGGTACCGCTGCACGCTTCGCCTCGTGCTGGTCGACGTCCGCGGCGGCGGGTGGACCGTTCGTCCCGCCGGCGGCGCTGCTCGTTCCCGGTGCTGGCCTGCCCGCCGGCGTTGGCATGATCGAGAACGCCGCCGCGCCGGGCGGCGGAAGAACCGGCCCCATGTGCCGGCGCACCTCGTCCACGATCATCCCCCGCATCACGGACACGAGCCTCGGGTCCTTTTCCAGTATCTTGGCCCGCGCCTTGGCCGGTCGCTCCTCCTCGGTCGCGGTCGCCGTCGCCGAGGTGACCCTTGGCGGCGTCGGCGAAGCCGCGGGGGCGGGGACGACGGAGTCGCTGCCGGGCAGGCTGAGGGTGAGCGACGTGACCACCGACTCGGAATCCTGAGGTGCCCGCGGCGGAGGCGGCGGCGACTTTGTTTCCTCTGACGGCTTCTCAAGAAGAGGTAGCAGAGGAAGAGGAAGGTGGCTATTGCCGCCGTTGCTGACCACGGACGACCGTTTCATGGGCGGCAGCGGCAGCAGACGCAGCACCGAGTCCTCGTCCTCGCCGCTGCCACCGTTCTCATCTTCGTCGTCTCCCTCCTCTTCGCGTTCACCGTCCTCGTTCTCCTCCGTGGGATCCACCAGGGGCTGGAACGGGATACGCGCCACGGTCGACGACGTCTCATCCTTCTCGACGTCCACCATAGTGGCGGCCACCACCACCTGATCATCATCGACCGGCGGCGGCATCAAGTCGCACTCCTTCGCGCCGGCCAGGGCCGCGGCGGCCCGCCGCTGGCGCTTCAGCGTGGAGTTCCAGTGGTTCTTGATGGCGTTGTCGGTGCGCCCGGGCAGGAGCTTGGCGATGGTGGACCACCGGTTGCCGTACTTGCCGTGCGCGGCGGCGAGGACGGCGTCCTCCTCGGGCGTGAACGCGCCCTTCTCCACGTCAGGGCTGAGCTGGTTGATCCACCGCAGCCGGCACGACTTGCTCGACCGCCCCGGCACCGCGCCGCTGATCACGGTCCAGTTGCGCGCGCCGTGCCGCGCCACGGCGACGCGCAGCAGATCGTCCTCCTCCGGCGTCCACGACGCCCGCACCCGCGTCGCGGCGCCCGACGACGTCGTCGTCGACTCGCTCGAAGACGGCCGCGGCGTCGAGCCGTCGTCCACCGCGCCTGGCACCACCATTTCTGTCGTTCCTTGGGGGTTGGGGGGGGTGTTGGTTGGTGGATCGTGCGTGGCGCTCGGCGTATATATATAAGGAGAGAGGTTTGGAGCGAGGACGCGTTGGTTACTTCAATTTGCCAATGAGGTGAGGTGGTTTGTTCGTGCGTTCGTTGGTTCCTGTGAGGCGGTTTGCGCTGGGTTTCGGGCGTTTTCCCTTCCCTCGCTGTGACCAGTCCCACTGGCAGCAGCAGTGGTGGTCGCGGCGGCCGGTGCCGTGACCCTCCTCGCTCGTCGTTGCGTTTCTCTCGTTCTCGAACGGTTGCGGCCGTCGTCACGAGCGCGACCACCTCGCGTGGCCATGCGTGGTCGTTGGTTGGTGCCTGCTCGTCTTGCGGCGTTCTTATGCTCGACGTCGCGGTTGCCACCCGTACAGTGCAGGCTTGACCTGACGACGCCCTGTCGGTCGGTTGCGTTGCATTACTCGTCTGCGTACCAGGGGAAGTTGCTCGTCAGGGTATAGCCAAGGTTTACAAAACCACTCAAAACCAATCAGTTTTCGCGGTTTTCGGTGAAACCGATTCAGTTCAGTTTTATCGGATGACCGGTTTTTTTAAAAAAATTTAAAAAATTTTAAAATTTGAAAAAATTAGTACCGAAAACCGATAAAACCGGTCGATAAATTTACCGGTCGGCTAACCGGTGGATTTCAAATTTTAAAATCTGAAATCGAAACCGGTGAAACCGGCCGATTTACTGTAGCAGTTCGTTCAAATTTTGAATTTTCGATTTGGGACGGTTTTCGATCGGTTTTTTCGGTTTTCACGGTTTTTGTTAACCGGTCTCGACCGGTTTTAATGGTCTAAACGAAATAGTAAACCCTGGCTATAGCTGGCCATGTGGCTTGGCACGAGGTTCAGCTATTTTGGCCAAGCTCGAGACATGGCCGTAGGCTCGTTGGTTCGGTACGGGCACGATCTGTTTAACCCCGCTCGGTAAGGTATGATACCGAGTCATAGCCCATCTGACCTAGCATGACTCGGCATGGCCTGTCTGATCCGTTTATCAATTTGTTGAAATTTTATATCAAAATATATGTAATTTGATTTATTTATGTTTAAAATTTAAAATTTTTATATTATATAATTAGATTTTAACAAATTCCGTGCTTTGAGAAAATGGTTTAGTAATCCCGAGTCCCGACCGACGACGTCGACTGAATCACCTGACCTATCGGTCGGTCACGTCTTTGTGTGCAGGTGCCGAGCGCGCGTCGAGTTGTCCCGCAGTCGTTGCCCGCGCGCCCTGCCCTCCGGTTATCCATCACCTGGATCGATCCGTCCGGGTGGAGCACGGAGTACGTTGGTAGCCGCTCCGTCGCTCGCTCCGCTGCTTTTCCCGTCCTGAACGCAAGCAGAGCGCCGGTCGACCGGCAGGCTTGTCAGTTGTCGTGCAAGGCCACACCGCGGAGACGCATGGACACAGCCGCGAGACCAAACCGGGCGGTGAAGCTGATGAGCGGATTTTTTTTTTTTTTTGGCCGCGCACGGCCGGCTCAACCTCTGCGCCGTCCATCCGTGCAGATTAACGGTCCACGCACGACGATCGTGTTTTTCAAAGGAACTTCTATGGTTAGTGAGCTGATGCGGTTGGTCTGCATATCCGTATACGGTAAGTTTTTTTTTTTTACTTGGTGAAGCTAAGACCACAGCAAAAAAGGGCGAAACCCACACACCACCCCAAGAGAGTCCACATGTATGACCGACTGGCTCCTCGCTCCCGACGGCAGCTGCCGCTGCTCTGCTTCCTGCACAAGACAACTTGTGTTCTCAGAGGCTGTTGCACAATGTTTATGTCCCAACTATGCACTAAGGTGGGATCAAGTAAAAATTATGTTTTTGTTGTGTCGATGCTCACAATGTTTAGATACCATGTTACAATTAAAAAAAATCAAACTATCTCTTTGGCATAACCAATCAATGAAGGTCAAAGTAGAGATGGGAAGATAAAGAAAAGAAGTATTTTTAATTCCTTATGGGTAGGTCACATGCTTATGGTCCACCATAAAAAAAAATTCTTACTACCACCTCCCACAATGCTTATGGACAACCAACAAATTTATTTTATTCACTATGTGCCACTTTTCTTCAACATTGTGTATCATCATTAAATTCATTTTATTTTTTTTGTAAAATACTCCTATTATATATCAATATTGATAATTATATGTATAATAAAATTTTTCTGTTGACTTTGATAAATCTTGGAAAGACACTTTTCTTTGAAGGGAGTAGTATATGAACATAAGCGAAGCTATGTCTACCGTGCTGGGTGTGAATCCACCCACGGCGAAGTAGAAAATTAGCTATAGTCCATCATTTTTGACCGTATGTGCACCCTGTATGATCAAAGTTTATACACCCAGAAGGCAAAAAATAGCTAGAAAAACAATAAACACTTGGGCCACAGGGGCGGGCAACAACCCCCCCCCCCCCCCCCCCCCTTGATTGCGCTCTGACTTCGCCACTGTATATGTGGAACAAAACGCATGTAACTACACTCATATGACAACTATAGATCAATAGGTTCCATGTGCACATTCAATGTTAGTTGAACTTATAAATCAAAATTGAGTAATGAATAACAATATGAGATAACGCTTCTTTCATATTTTTTCAATGGGCCTAACCCGTGTAAATCTTTATAATCTCCTTTTAAACCTAAACATTCCTACAAGTTAATAAGCTTCAAATGCAAGGGAGGGAGTATTTCAATGAGTAGGAAAATGACGGTGCTGTTTATTCTTAATGTTGATCTAGGCAGTAGAGTTGGACCACTTTGATTCCTCCCACTCGTACATGAAAAATTCTCTTTTATAACATATCCGAAAAGATTATAGTAGTATTTAATTTATATAAAAATATATATCCACAAAATTTCTAGGTGGTGTTTGGTTCAACATTAAATGGTAACGTAATCATAATACGGCCGTAGGAAAAGAAAGAATTTTCAGGACCCTTGTCGATTGCAATCGTCTTCGTTGCGCCCACAGCACTGATCTGAGTATTTCGACCCATTACAAGGACAATCTGGACTGTGTTTTTCTTTCCCACACGATCCAATTAGGCTTTTGGATGTCCCAAAAATTACTGGAGCCAGCCCACCTCTACCCCTGCAATCCACGGGGAGAGAAAAAAAAAAACCTCCCAGCAAGTTTCTTTCTTTTTCCTGTCTCTCGTGTTGGCTTCACGATTCGTGTCCGATTTGTCGCAATTCATAATGTTCTGCGAATTTTATGTTCAGAAATATTTTGGTTTCTCTAAAGAAACTATTCTCAGCCCAAATCAAAATCACTTTGTGAAATCGTTTGGTTCATTTATTGAAACGTTTCAAATTCAGTTAAAATGAGAATGAGTGAATCAGAATCAAACATCATTTCAAACGATTCTCATTTCTAATGTAAAATGGAGAAATGTTTCAATTCGAATCGCTTTTGAAAATACCGTTTGGTTGATATTAAGTGATTCATATTAGAATTTGAAACGTTTCTTTCATCCAAATGCATCCATAAATGTGCAACCTTACTAGACATTGTTTATCGAATCCATCAATATATGTTTTTGATGAAGAACAGGAAGGAATACAGTATATCATATCAATGCCTGAAGTTTAATTAATGCCCGTGCATCATGTGCTCATTTTCTTGACATGCATTTTTTAAATGAGCAAAGCAGCTTGTATAAATGGAGAACTTGTGATTGTAATGTGCTTTTTTTTTGGTCATGCATTTAGACTTTTTCACTATATGTATTTCTGGCTCTAGCTATTGTGCTAATACATGGACATAAAAATACAGGGAGAAGCTTGAAGAATCAGTTGTGTTGCATTAATTTAGAAACATCTAGTTTATCAGGACTGGATTTTTATCTTTTCCTGTAATAAAGCATTGGATGATTGTGCTAGTACTTTAATCATATGATTGAATGGTTTTATTAGTACTATTGTTTTAAACTCACTAGATGATTGTACTACTACATGTGAAACATTAGCAATGACACTTTTTTTTTGGAATCCAACAATATTTTCAGATTATTAGACTTATTCTGATTTTTCTGAATTTTTATTGTCTTGGATTTTTATCCTGAGCCTCCTAAACGTAGTCCAGAAATTGTCCTTTGTCCGGATTTCCATACCCAGCGGTGAGGGAGTGGCATATAATGGTGAAAAATTCCGTTTGGGGTTCAAATCCATGTGCTTTTCTTCCCATTGCATCCAAAGGCCTAATGAACGGAATTTCCCCCTGTTCCATCAAATCTGACTGCGAAAATGCATTTTACAGCCAACAGAAGATTCTTGATCAAGATTCATGTGCAACAGATTCTGATAAAATGGGAAGCCTGGGGATATAAATAATTAAACGACCGTAAAAGAAATTGGAAAAACAGAAAAGGGCGGTTAAATACCTTGTTTGTCATTATCTAAAAAAAATACCTTGTTTATGCCAACACCAAATAAACCCGAATGTATCTGATTCTAATATCAGTGATGTATACAGAACACAATCAACCAGTGAGACCGTTAGTTGGGTTGCCAATGATCACGAGAGTAATTAAAGCCGAGAAGTGAATATAAACAAAGTCAGAACTAGAATTAATAATACACGAACCTACGATTATGCAAGTGAAATTAATTCACGCTGTGATAGGAGATCTAAGGGTGAAAGGAAACAACATGAAGTTGCATATAAATTCAAATATATATAATTAGAGGTAACGTGCATCGATCCATTGTGCATGCAAAATGACATGCATGATTCAAAATGAATCTTGAATCGATAGTAAACCCTAATAAAATCCCTCCCATAAATACCACCACATTCCTATACCAAAAAAGCCAAAAGCCAACCCCCCAAAACAAAGAAGAACAATGAAAAAAGAATCTAAAGATAGATTAGGTACAGAGGAATCGGTGGAAACAAGCCTATCTACATTCATTGCTGGCTTACTTGCTCCCAGACGCATGCATGCATGAGGTGAGAGCATGCAATCTGCCATAGGCGCCCTCTCTGCGGCTTCTTCACTTAATCGATCATGCTGGAGAATGAGTAGCTGGCAAGAAGGCGTTTGTGATGTGGTCACCGGGGTTTTAGAAACCGCCTGTGGTCTGGTTTACGATTTGACAAAAAACCGACCGGTTAAACGACAAAGCCGATCGATTAGCAGGAGTTGCTACAGTACTTAGATTCGGTTTCCAGTCGAAAACCGAACATAATCCTATACCGAACTGGTTTGGCTGAAAACCATAAAAATCGGCCGGTTTCTAAAACCCTGGTGGTCATTTCATTTGAGGAAGAGATCGTAGAAGAGGGGCTCCGGCTCCTCCCAGAGCAGCGCCGCCGTGTAGTCCTCCTCTCCGCAGTTGTAATCCCACCCCGCGGCAGCGGCCGCCTCGTCCGGCGTCAGCGCCTGCTCTTCAGTCACTGACGCGGAGGCCAAAGGTGCCATTGATAGTGGCGCGACGGCCGGCTCCTGCGGCTGCGCCGTGGTGGTCACCGTGGACGCGGTGGCCGTGCTGGCGTAGTAGAGCGGCGGCGGCAGTTGCGCCGGGAGCTGCGGCGCCAGGAGATGAAGCTGGACCTGCTGCTGGTGGTGGTGGTGGTGTTGGAAGGCAGCGGGCGAGCGCTGGTTCGTCGAAGCCGCAGCCGGTCGCGGCAGGATCGGCCGGAGCGGAGGCGGAGCGGACGTGGAGGAGTGCGCGTTCGACGAGGCTCGCTGCGCGGACGCGAGCAGCTCCGGCGGCGGCGCCGTGAGGTTGAGGTGCGCGCGCGGGCCGTAGAGGAGCAGCGCGGCTCTGTCGTAGGCGCGCGCGGCGTCCTCGGCGGTGGTGAACGTGCCGAGCCACTTGCGCGACCGCTTCCGCGGCTCCCGGATCTCCGCCACCCACTTGCCCCAGCTGCGCTGCCGCACGCCGCGGTACCGGAAGTTGCCGTTCTCCGGTCCTCCCTTCCTGCTGCGGCTCCCTCCTCCGCCGCTACTCTCGGCGGCTGTGGCCGCCGGGAGCTGCTGGCTGTTGGGTTCCATGGGGCGGGGCAGTGGCGCCGGTATATGAGTAAACGGAGAGAGGGACGGGGAAGAGAGAGAGAGGGACGGGTGGTGGTGCTGCGCTTTGCGTTGGGGCGAGCGCGCTAGGGATGGAGGAGGAGGCCGAGGTGGATGTGCTTGGTGGAGAGGGGCGGTGGTCAAATATAAAGGGCGGAGAGAGAGAGAGAGAGAGAAAGTGCAGTGCAGCGAGCACGCATGCGCATGCAGTGAATCTGAGAAGCTTGGTGAACAGGGACGAGAGAGAGAGAGAGAGAGAGAGAGACGAGAGAAAGGCTCTGGCAGTAAAAACGTTGGAAACTACAGCTACAGAAGTAGAGTCTCAATGGATTGCTTGCTTGCTGCCTCCGTGCATGCAGCAGAATCATGCGTCAACCTCAGCTGTGACCACTCAGCGGGATGAAGAAATTACGGCTTGCTTCGTGTTCCCAGGTTCCACCTTCCAACTGTCTTGGACGTGGGTGAAAGGTCAAAGTCCTGAACCACGTTTTCCTAGTTCCAAGAGAGAGTTCTAACGCAATTTATTTACAAAACATGACTTTTGTGAGGAAGAACGCTAATTGTTCCCAACATCGATCATGATCATTTCCTCCTGTCATTTTTCGTTGGTTTTTAAATGCGCTGTGAATATAATGGTACTTCCATGCTTCGCATCACGATCGCAACTTCTAGAGGGTGTGTTTGGTAAGGTTTTGGATTCACCGAAAAACAGATATGCTTTGGTTTCACTCGAGGAATGATTCTCAGACTTAGATCAGAATCACATTGTGAAATCGTTTGAATTGTTTCATCAGAATCAAAATCACTTGAAATATCATTTTATCTATTTCTCACATATAATGTAAAATAGAGAAACGTTTTAAGCGATTATGATTCGAATCACTTGTGAAAAATACCGTTTGTTTGAGATTCAAGTGATTGACGTTAGAATCTGAGACATTTCTTACATCCAAATGCACCCAAAGTACCATGTCATATAAAATATTTTGAAGCCACAAATAAAACCAAACCACTACCATATACTAATTTTATTTGGTGTTTTATAGGAGTAGCACTTAATTTTATTTTATTTCATTAATTGTCCATAGCATCAAATAATTAAAGTTTGCCTACTCCAATACTAGTTTATGTTTTTTTTTCAAATCTTGACCAGCTTTATCTATGGCACCGTAATTATTTATAAAAATAAAACTTTCATCCGGAATAGCATTATGGCTATTACTACCTTTCAAATAAAAGACAGTAAAAAACGTGCGTGCATGTTGCACTGCGTTGGGTAACTACAGCCTGAAGCTTCCAACGTTAGGGTCAGTGTACACATTCGCTGATAATTGACCTAAAACGCCTTAATTTTTGTGGATGCGGATCCACCCTCCTATGCTCCCCTCCCATTCATACTCACACAACGTGCTAAATTATTATTGAACCTTCTTTTCAATTATGTTAAGGACACAGAAAAATAAGATCCAATGAGAATTCGGTACGTTGGTGGGAGAATGTATGTGTGGAGGAAACGGGCGGATGTCATCCCACGATGTGGTGAATTATCACTGGACTTTTTAGTTAATCACATTCAATTTACAGAGAAACAAGGTACAATGAAAATTCACCATATCGGTGGGAGGAGGCATAGAAAAGGGAATATGAGGAGAAAAGCTGTTTTTTCCTGTTAGCTAAGCTTCTTTTTTTTTTTTTTTTTGCTTTGCTATATGCTACTATACGTCTATAAGCATGCAAGTCCACGAGAGTATTTGTCGCAGTGTCGCGTAACTCGAACAGTTCATCCATTCCTAACAAACAAATGAGCAAACGTCACGTCCTTCACGCTGAACTCTCCCCGCGTACGACGACGACGCTCACGCCCTGGCTACGTACCTAGCTAGACGAAGACGAGGCAAATTCGCGCTAAAAAATTGCTTTCTTCGTCGCCTCTTCTTTTTGTTTTCCCTCTCTCGCTCGTTCCGCGAGACCGACTCACGACATCAGTAGTTTAATTAATTTCATGAGGATCAATGGCAAATGGGAATTTGAAAAAGGTTAGAATTTCCACCGGATCAATAGCAGTGGACACCCGTTAAAGATGCTATATTTGCCGATGGGCACCTCTCAAATGTGTATTCTGTCCGAAGTTGGAACAGGAGCGAGCATTTCATTTTAATTTCGACAAAATTACAGTTTAGATTCACACACTGTTTTCCATAGATGATTTATTGAACAACAGATCGTTTCATTTTAATTTTCTATAATGAAATAACAATGATTTAATCAAATATGTTTGATAAATATTGTAATTCTATGAAGGAAAGGAAAAGTAGCGATAATCCATTTTTTATTATGGCTCAACCATGTAAGAAAACAAACATTATAATGACTCAAATGACCATGCTACGAAAGAATTAACACAGTTAATTTAGCGTCTTCTAGCAAAAACATATATATTTCAGTAAAAAATATAGGAAATGAAGAGTGTCCACTAACAAATTTACCAAAAATAAAAATAATGACTGCATACCGACGCGAATACTATTTCCTTGAGGGAGCAAAAGCTGAAAACAGCTTCTCTCCTGTCCCCTCCTCACTTGTGTCCTTCCATCAATGTGGTAAATTTTTTTAGAGTTCTTTTAAAATAGACCAAGTGATATTGTTTCACTTTATATGAAGTAAGACACGAATTTGATCTCAGTCATTGATTCATATAAGAAAACATGCCCTTAATTTCTGTCACCTTGCAAAACTCACTAATAACTTTTTAAATTGAATTATTCTGTAATTAATAATTATTAAAAAAACTTTTACCTCTTAAGAGATAAAAGAACAATTTAAGCATTGAGATCTGCGTAAATCAACAGTTCATATTTATTTAGATCTATTTTAAAATCTGCCTTTAAGTATTCTTTGTTTCTCTATGGACCCAACGCGATTGTTTCTCTGTGGACCCAACGTGATTAGGTGCAACTTCAGCAATGGGACTGGTGCATGGTAACGTGCAAATTAATATTGTTAACTTGATGATGGCACATAGGAGTACTTCTACACGAGAAGGGCGCATGAGACCGCTCCAAATTTCTTGTTGATTAGAAGCAATTTTTTCCATCTTAAATCGTGTTATATGAAACCTCCATCTTGTAATGTCACAGGAGGTGTATAAATGGTGTTGACATTTTGGTCGAGAAGTGTATCTCTATAAAGAGAAATGAGGGCAAGTTATAGTTTGTTCACTACCAGACATTGATGCACCTCTTGTGAAACCTTGACTAAGATATTGAAAATTAAAAAAATGGATAAACTCTTTCTTAGTGTTTGCGACCTAGTAAAAAAGAAGTGCGCAGAGTATATCTGAACCATGTTGCTTGCTTGCGGCAGTGGCATGCATGGGACTAACTGCAAGCCACAATCCATGGAAACGACCAAAAAAGCTCACGCCGGCTCATCGTCATCGACGGTATCTGGTAAGCAGCGCTACGGTGGGTCGCTGGATCGGATGCAACTGCAACAATGGAAGCATATGGACATTGTACGTTAGCGACCCTACGAGGTGCTGTTCACAGGGGCGTCCTAGCTAGCTTGTCACTTTTCAGCAGTGTTCTTCGGCGTGAAGGAGCTCAGCGAAGTAGCTGTCGCGCAGACCATACGTAGAGATATTTATTTATATATTTTCTTCCTTACAGAGCAAGGAAGGAAAATATATAAATTAGTGAACAGTGTCATCTTCATCTGAGGCAATAGTAATGTTTTTATGGGAAAAAGTACTTTTTATGCAAAAAAAAATAAGAGAAAGGTTTGGACGTATATACCTTTTTCTCTGGTACATCATACCGAAGCAGAAAGTTCAGCACTATTTCTGATACCTCTTACTCATTTTTTTCAGAAATTCAAAGGGAGAGCATCCCACTTTTTTATTTTTTAAAAATTTTAAAAGTATATACATGGGATAGTGTTATGCATTTTTAAAATTTTTAAAAGTATATACATGGGATAGTGTCATGCAGTTTACAAATGTAGCAGCCGGGGGAGGGATAGAGAACAACAGCCACTCTCGTTCGTGTGCTCTTTTCTGTTTTAAAACATTGGCATAGTTAATTTTTAACATCAACTTTGATTATTTTAAAAAATAATAAAGTGTACCAAAGTACTGATTTTGGAGTATACACTTATGTGAATTGCTAGGATGACTAGCTGGCTCGAACTGGCTTGAGTAAGTAAAAATAAAAAAGAAAAATTCACGTGTGCAATGGAGTAAGGGCATCCACAATTTTGTTTCAATTTGGGGTTTACTATAAGGTACCGAGTATTTTGTTGTTGTCTTCCACATAATGTTGAAGCTAAATTTTAAATTAAAAAATATTTATTTCAGAATTGTCTCTTTCTTTTCATAGCTACTCACTTATATAGCAAAATAATTTTTAATGTCTTATCACTTGGCAATAGCACTATAGATAATTTTTGTTGTTTTCTTCTTATTACTTAGTTTCACAATGTGTATGAAAAATTTTAAAAAATATTTTACTATTACTTATGGCTCACTTTAACACTACTACATTGTGGATGCCGGCAAGCAAGCATGGCCCTGACTTCCTCCCGCATGCAGCGCGTGAACGATTGTGTGCTTGGATCGGATACTGCGCGCATGGTGACCTTTTTTCCACGAATTCCGCTCTGGGTTCGTGTCTCCTCTATTGCAGCATACTCCTACAGTACGAGGCCAGCAGCAGCGTGCAAACGGAAACTGAGTTTTATAAAAAAAAAAAACCTGAAATTGAGGAGTTGAGAAGGATGTAATACATGTCTCTGTTCTTGTTGACCCTGGATGGAACCAGGTCCTGTAAATTTGAGAAGAAATCAGAAGAACCACTGTTGCAGTAATTTAGATATTTTTAATCGTTTGGTGGTAAATAAATGATTTATGGTCCTACTTGGCACAACTGGAACTTGTTGAAAAAATAGCTTATTGAACAACTGGTGAAAAATTGCTGAAAAATATGTTACTTTTTAGTTTATTCTAAGAAACTGTTTAACTAATAAACTTGAAATAAGTTTATTGTTTAACATAACTTCTGCTTATTTTTGTGAATAAATTGTGCCAAACAGAACCTATTTCTGTTGTAGCAGTGTCCAGTGGACAATGTTAATACACCAGGTTGTAACTTTCAAATGCTACAATACCATGAATTTTCTTCTTCAATGCCGAATACCAGATCCGGCATTATGCATTTACTGTTACTAATATGTAAGTCTGAACATATATCAGTGACTAACAGTTGTTGCAGTTTGTTAGAAATTTGCACACAACGTACCACACGGTTTATAAGGTGACCACTCATATCACGGACCATCGGATACAATTTTTTGAACTAAGATAGACAACTATGTGCTGTTCAAAATCTACTTTAAGTGTGTTTGGTTGAGCTGTGAATTGTGAAAAAGTAGATGTAAACGAGCTGTGAAAAAACAGCGATAAAATATGAGATGTGAGAAAGCTAAAAGGCGTTTGGTTTAAAGTAGCTATCAGATTGTGAAATTGTAAGATAATGTATGTATACATATATATATATAATAATTATAATATAATTATATATAATTATTATTATGTAATATATATATATATATATATATATATTGATGCTCACAGCTGACAAAAGCAAATCCAAACCTGCTTTTACTTTTGAACTAACAGGAAACTGCTTTCTAAAAAAAAATTTATAAAAATTTACCCTTTGATTAAGCTTTTAATTTTTGCAAAAGTCAAAAGCCAAACACAGCTCAACAAAAGGGACCTTAGCAGCGTATACTTCGCTCATAGGCTGTTAAGGTTTTGTACAGCTGAAAAGCTGCTGCGAGTGCGTTTCAAAATCCTCACAAATTTTAGAAACCAACCTTTAAAGAATATTTCTTCTTCGTGCACACGTTGCCATGTTGCAGAAAATGATTCAGTACCCTTTTTTTCATTGCCATTTCACATGCAAGAGTTGTTTTGCTCCCTGTTTTGCAACTAATTAAAGCTCATAATCTTGCAGTTTCCTATGCCGATACTTCTACTCCCTCCGTGTCACACTGTAGGCATGTGAACCGGATGGTCCGGATTGATCTTATCTAACGATATACTCCTTCCGTTCCAAAACAAGAAAGCAGTGTGATCTTCATGGCAGGTTTTCCGACCCCATGTAGTACTACCGAAGAGGATTCAAACGTCGCCCATGGCTTCCCACGTTAACTCCAGATAGGTGTACTCGTGGGTCTCAGGGGCACATTTACATATCAACAAAATGCGTAGTCATGCTTTCTACAGGGTGCCGTTTATGTGATCTATGCCTGCACAGCCACCACCGTCAGTCACGCCATTTGGTGCGCCTTCTCTGTTAGTGTTTGCTGTGCTGGCGTATGGGAAGTAGGAAGAAGCTGCGCCTGCGCTGCTTTGGTTGCTTCTAGTACGTCCAGCTACACTGCTTCTTGTGGTCTTCGTTCGTGCTTTCCGACCCTGAAACACGAGTTAGCCTAGAAGTTAGATGTGAATAAATCACATACTTATTCAATGCACCGCTGTAAACAGTAAAATACTTTCGCAGAAAAACAAATAAAGAGATTCACTTGGGTGCCAAAACAATGCAGATTTACTTAAACTGCAAAGGAAGCTGGTTCATACGGATTACTTGATGCACTCATGTTATCCCATTCCAACATTCCATTAGTCTCTTTAGTATAATATCTGGATGATTAAATGCTTTAGGTATTGTGCCATCATGTGCTTAATCTAGATTCACCAAAAAGTCACTTCATAATTGCATCAGCCAAAAAATATGAAAGTGCATCAAACATGAGAATGGCATCAAATGCCCAAAAATATATCAATGAGTGAAATCACTTTACAAAAATTAAAACCACAACTGAATCGAGTTCCTAAACAATGTTGGGTTTACTCCATTCTTTTTTTTTTTTTGTCATTGATTAAATCAAATTTGAACTAGTAGACGAACAAAAAAAAAAGGAATAGAGTAGTATGAAATATCTGTGCACTGAATAACACAGTTTGCATGGCAATTTCTGATATCCATAAAACTAGAAAAATAATAATGGATACCAACGTATATAAGACATTCAGCCCAACTGTTCGGTCTAATTTTGGTCCCCATAGCCTAGAATCACCAATGCAATTGCAATAATTCCTCCACCAAGACAGTTTGTAGAAATGGTACACAAAACAGAATGAATTAGCAATGGCTAACTTCTGGAATAACCATCAGAACTATATATTTGAATGTTTAAATAAACAATGAAAAACTATTGACTCTTTGGTTTGAAGCTTAAACCACCATGGTTTAAATAATTCAAAATTATTTGACATGGAATCGATAGAAGTAACTAGTTTATTAGTAGGGATGAAAGTGGGTCCACCTGTAAGCCCACATCTAATAAACGGAGTAAATTTTACAGGTAACCCGTTAAAACCTGCAAAATTTGCACTAGAAGTGGGCTTGCATGTTGACCCAATTTCATCCCTATTCATTAGCCACTCCAATGGCAACACTAGAAAGGATGGTTTAGCTGATAGAAGGCTTGAGTTGGTTCCACCAAAGAAGCCAGGGCCCAATTGACAAAACAGGGTCCAGAGAGCTGAACACAATCTTTTGTGGGGATGTGTTGTAATGGGTTCTTGTCCCATTTTCTTTTTCATATAATGAAACGCAGCTCTCCTGTATTTTTGAGAAAAAGAGCTGAGCACAATCTTTTACTGACAGAATCAAGAGCAAAATCAAACTCAAGCCCTAATTCAATTGTTATATGCATACTACTGTTAGGTATTTAACCAATCCACCTACAATTTTACTATCTCAGTGACAGCCTGTTTAATGATTTCCATATAAGTCATGTTACTGTTTGTCTTTCTTTCTCCCTGCAAAGATTTATCAACTGCCCTGGTGAATGCAATTAATAACATCTTTTCTGCAATAACAAAAACTCATACATAAGCAATGCAATAGTTTTCACGAAGGTTGGCTACTAAGCCACAATCCGTTAGGAAACCAGTGAAGCTGACATGTCGACCTCACTAAGATCAGAACACTCCACTGAACTCAGCAGCAGGCAGAAAATCACAATTATTCTGGCATTTTTAAGGCCGTAACCATTAGTTAGAAGAAAACCGAGATCCCAAAGGGGCTGGATTACCTTGCCCATGCACTTCTCGAGGTGCGGCGCGAAGCGGCCGGCGACGACCGAGCGGCCGCAGTTCATGCACTCGACGACGTCGGCGGCGATGGCCGGGAGCGTCTGGCCGAACAAATCGACCCCGCCCTTGCCCCCGCAACCCTCCTCGGCGGCGCCGCCCGCGTCCCCGGGGTGGTGGTCGCTGGCGGCGGCGGCGCGGGTGTCCCAGGCGCGGAGCTCCTCCTCCTCGGCGTCGACGCTGCGGTCCAGGCCGAGGCGCGTGATGCGGTGGCACTCCGAGGCCACGTCTGCCACCGCGCAATCCAGGAGCTCCTCGAAGCAGCTCAGGGCGAGCTGCCGGTGCGCGCAAGAGCAGCAGAAAGGCGAGAGAGAGAGAGAGAGAGAGAGAGATTCCCTTATCAGATCGCAAATGGAAGAAGAAATTGCGAAGGGAGCGGGAGGGAGCACCTGGGATCGAGGACTCAGGGGACTCTCGTTGGAGAACGCCATGCCGGTTTTCTGATTCTTCTGCGTGAAGGTTTGCTGCGTCCCCTTTTGCTACTCATTTCCATTTTAGGCCTTTTAAAATATTGACATCAACTTCTAACATTGATCATTTATTTTATTAAAAAAATTTGTTCAAATGTGTAAATTTTTATTACTATCATTAGTGGAATTTAAACCGCAAATAATAATTTTACACATTTAAATATTTTTTTAATAAGATAAATAGTTAAAATTAATAATAAAAGTCAACAATGTCAATAATTTAAAACCGGAGGGAGTAGTAATGAAAAAATATCGGAATAGAAAAAAAGTTGAAATAAAATAGAATTGGACGTGTAAAACAGAGTAATAAAAAAATTTAAAAAATTTGTAAAGTCGGTGTTTGAATGAGCATAAGGAAAATGTGGGAATTTTAGATGTGTGATTGAATTAGTATTATCTATCTATTCTTAGGTCAAGTACGATTTTCTTCACCACACTTAGATTATAAGTTAAGCGAAGATTTTCTCGCTTTCACTCAAATCTCTAAAGCGGCGGCCAGCTGAAGCGAGAATAAGCGAGACATTTGATGAGATTATCACTTATTTTAACTAATAAACTGCTCGTAAGCGAAACCAAATAGAGCCTAAGACTAAAGGACAACATGTACTTTCTAATCTTCTTGACATGCGTGACTTGCACGGAATTTAGTAAAAGAAAGAAAAAAATATGTTAGAGTGGATGGAAGGTTTATCCATTTTCCTATAGAATGGACACTGTAGAAAAGTTTCCTTTAGTTTTTCTATGAGTGTGTCCTATGTTCCAATAGTATTCTAATCCATACGAACTAGATATCTTCATTTTTCCTCCAAAATTCCTTCAATACAAAGGAGCCACATTTAAATTTTGTTCTCCAATCACCTCATTCTTTTTACCATCCACTCTGAAACAAGATTTACATAAACTGGTTGCGTAAGCTATACAATTGATAACAGTTTTGAATCTGTGACATCAAAAATTGCAGAGGATCTATGTATAAATATAAATAAGTGATAACACACATCAAACACCAAGCTTAAAAGACAAATATTTCACTTTGAGAAGCTATTTTACGTATGTCCGCCGACGAACTCGACATACGAGACGTCCTCAGTAGTCGGTACCTGCTGGCAGCCCTGCATGTACGCTGTTGGCGAGCTCTCCCGGTGGCGGCGAAGGCAACCGGTTGAATCCCATCCTATATTTACATCAAAAGACCAGGAGCCGTTCACGGGTGGAGGCTCCACCAGTCCGCCTTGTCCATATGCCCATATGTCGTTGTAAGGTCTACATTTCATTGCAATTGTGAGGCATTTTGTACGAAAGTAGCCCTGCAAATTGTACGTCGAATGCTCGGTGTTCACTGTTCAATCAACAAAGAGAACTTTCAGTGTGATAGCAATCTCATCGAAACAAAGTTCCAGTTTAAAATCCATTCATCTATCACATTCAAGGGCAATTTCAATTGATAGAACAGACTAACAATCCTTCTATCTAAACTCAATTGGGAATACTAGGTCAGAGTACATAACCATAGTATCTCAACTGAAAAGCAAGACGGTGAAGTTTGCTTCATGATGCTGATGCCGACGTGAGGATGGAGGTGTAGCATGGACAGGGGATCCAGAGGGAAAAAAAAAAAAGATTTGCTCCTGTTACGTAGGTGTGTCAGAGGAGGTGCGAACTACATATGAGATCTGTGTCATAGCCCGTGGCTACCAGCGAGCTACTGCCAGGATAGATGAGCACATGGATAGGGTGTCGCCAACGAGCGAGATAGACGACGACCTTGCCTAGGCAGCTCCGTGGGGAAGACAACCGACTGGGATGAACCGAGCTCTCGATATTCTATTTTCTGTCCCTGCTACCATTTGATCCTTGGGTATATATTTGTCACTTGGGCCTTGAGCTTTGTTGCCGATGTATACAATGAGCCAGGTATTACACTGCCGCCCCATCAAAATGTTGCTTGTCCCCAAGCAACAGAACGCCCCACATCGCACATCAGACTTTTGTCCATTCTAACCCCTCTTTTATAAAAATGTTGTGCTAGTAGGCTGTGCAGAGCAACGTTGTTTAAATTGCCAATTTTAATACGAGGATCCTATTGTCTCCTCATGAATGGTTAAAGCCGTAAGAACTCTGGATGATTGCACAATGTTTACACTTCTAGAAGAATCAGTTGCTTTATCTTGCTGGTAGCATTCCCATACAACCATGCTGGAATTTCGATATAGGGACCAAAAAAAACATAAACTCTATTTTTTTCAAGCCCATAAGAATATAATTTTTATGGTATTATCTCATAAAACTCCACATTACATATGGTGAGCTCACCTGAACAACTCTGTGAGGAAGTTGATCGGCTAGGGTGAACCAAGTTCTCGATATTCTATTTTCTATCCCTCCTGCTTATTGATCCTTGGGTATATATTCATCACTTGCGCGTTGGGCTTCGGAGCCAATGTATGCGATGGACTACGTGTTACAATTTGGAGAGACGAAGATGAGCAGCTATGACGCCGTTGGAAGGAGCATCACCGAAGCACGTCCTGATCAGCGGCTCCAGAGCCGGCGTAACCACCGTCTAGATCCATCATCGCCCTCCTCATCGCAGGCACAGGAGCTGCCATTTCCGCTTTAGCACGACCTGAGGAAGAGATGAAAAAAACTTAAAACTAAAAAGAGCGAGAAAACCGGTTAACTGATCATAAGGCCCATTAGAAAAAAAAGGCCTGGTAAAGACGGAGAGAGGAGGGTGGTCGAGGGAATGGAAATATTCCGTGCATCCAAGAACATAATCATTTAAAAGAGTTGTAATTTGTTGAATAATATAATTACTCCGTATTTGAAAGGGGTGAATGGAGTAGTTAGATAGAGAGAAGTTTTTTTTATGTGTGAGGGTACACCAGTATATCAGTTTTTCATTTCATTCTTTTTACGGCGTAGCGTCACCGATGCCAAGTCAAGCGATTGATATTTTTGCAATTATACCATTTTTAATAACTGGTTTCGCTAAAATGCCATCACTAAAATACCATTATAATGGTTAAATATAATTTACCATTGGTTATAGTTAAATATCATTATCATTTGTTAATAGTTTTTAGTGCCAAAAAAATAAAAATACCCTCTAATTCATGTTAGTCATTCTTTCTTATCTTTTTTTTTCTCACGGTCTGCTGACAGGGTTTACAAAAACGGGTCAAAACCGGCCGGCTTTCGTGGTTTTTGGTGAACCAGTCCAGCTCGGTTTCACCGAACGATTGTTTTTTGGATTAAAAATTAAAAAAATTAGAAATTCAAAAAAATTGAGAATTTGAAAACCGATCAAATAGGTCGGTAAACCGGTTAAACCGAGTAATAAACCGAAAAAACCGGTAAAAAACTGTTCAAACCGATTTGGTTTCAAATTCAAAAAGAGTAAATCGAAAAAACCAATCGTAAACCGGAAAAATCAGAGGTTATCTCTCAAAAATTTGATCTTCGAATTTATCCAATTTTTGCAATTTTTTAGTTTTTGCGAAAACCATTCAAACCGGTGATAGGTTTTTGATGTCCAAACAATAACCCAAATTGCAAAAATCTTCGAGCAAAACTTGGGGGAATTTCCACTGGCACCACTGCTAAGCGAGGTCATTCTCAAAACACCATTAGTAAAAGGAGCATTCTTAAAACAACACTACTAAACTAACTATTTATCATCCACCCATTATCCCTTTTTTCTCTTCTCTTCTTTTTTTTTTTCAATATACTCATTACTTCCTCCGGTTTACAAAGTAGGTTATTTTAAATAATGACACGGTTTTTAAAATATAACTTTGACTTGACTGTGACAGCTAATAAATGAAGCCTTGCGGAAAAGAAAAAGGCAATAGGATCAAACAGAATAGAAAATCAAAAAGGAAATCATCCCCATCGTTGTCGATTCACAGCCATTCATTTCCTTCACTGCAACGCGCCCTACCACCGCGGACACCTGCACCGGCACCGGCGTTGCCGATTGGTTCGATTTGGGGGCGACTCCAGAGTTGCTCGCTGCGGCCTTCCAGATGCTTGGTGCAGCAGCTGAGCCTGCGGGCAAAGAGCAAGTGCTGCAGTGCGTGCCCGGGAAAACTGCAGTGCCCTTCGCAGATGCTTGCCGCAGCAGCTGAGTACGATTTGAGTACCGGGCCAGGTTGCCTAGGGTAGACTCACGAAGTGAGAGCATCGCCCTGTCGAGAAAAAAAAAGTGAACATCGCCAATGTTGGCTCGATGTTTAGCACTGACGTGGATGTTTTGGGTCGCACTTCATATGATTCTACGTCACGCGCTGGAAAAGTAACTGGTTGAAAGAACAGTGTTTTGAAAACCAGTGAAAATAAGCTAATTTTCGATCAAATTGGTCCAGTAAATCTAGTTTTCGATCGAAAATCAAAACTATCACTGTAGCAAACCCGGTTAGTCGGCTAGTTTTACCGAATAGTCGATCGGTTTTTAGCCAAAGCCTCCTTTGAAACGCAGGAGTTTTTTCTATTTACTGCGTTTTTTTCTATAAAGACCTCTTTGGAACATAAGGTAGAAAATATGTAGAAATAGAAAATCTATAAGATTTGAGATGGTGCTGCTTCTCGATTTCATAGGAATTTTCCAAGAGGTTTGAGCTCTTGATAAGATTCCTTTGAAATTGTGAATTAGAAGAAGAGAATCCTATGAAAATTTTCATTTAGGGGCCGTTTGCAACGGGGGAATGAAAAACACAGGAATAAAAAAAATCGTAGTAATAAAGAAAACATAGGAATCTAAAAAAACATATAAATCACAGGAATGAAAAACAGAGAAATGAGAATCTTTGGGTGTTTGAAATGCAGGAATAGAAATATAGAAATATAAATATTATTTCTATTAAATAAAATAGTTGGTAGCTATAGTATCATTATTCAGTTTATTAAATCAAATTAGTTATATGTTGCCGCATCTTAAATTACTACCTATATTCATTATAAATATTTTATGATGAAATAGGAAAAACATTAGAATGGAGGAAGCGAAAAAAGAAAATTAATATAAATTTTCCATTCGTCGAGCATTACATACCGAAAATAATAAAAACACAATTTTCCATCCTTACATGCATGGCTTTTTCTCTCCAACAGCTGAATGCACACATGTCAAAGTTCACCCACTCGTGGAAGGAGATAGGAGCGGCAGGGCGCGAGAGAGCAAGCGAGCCAGTAGAGTTTCCCTCAGGTCGGAATGGATTTTTTGGTTCCTGCGTTTTGTGAAGAGAGATGTTCCTTTCCTCTGGAGCGTTGAGGCTCTTTCCTCCATTGCAAACGGGAGCACTAAAAACTTTCATGTGGAATGCTTTCCTCCATTTTTTTTCTACACTTTCCTCCATTCCAAACAAGCCCTTAGCTTTCCTATGAAACAAAAGCTTGTATAGGAAACTTTTCTTAGGAAGAAGAATCCTTCAAAAATCTTTTGTCAATCCTTCATTCCAAAAAGGCCATAGATTCTTGTGAAATTTCTGCGTTTCAAAAGAGGTCGAAAACTCGTCTGGGACCGATTTTCAAAACTCTGTTGAACTATTCTCTCTCTTCTTCGCTGCTAAGGGTGCGTTTGGTACGGTTTCGATTCTTTTAAGAATCAGAAATGTTTCTAGTCAGAAACGGAATTACTTTAGAAACCGTTTGGCAAATTTTAGTGATTCAGATTCAGTAAAGCAAAGAGAATAATTGAAATGACCATTATACCCTTATTGTGTTAATATTAAAAATACTAGAACAAATTTAAAAAACTTTAGGAACTAATGAAACAACTTTAGAAATAATTTCGAAGGCACTTTTACGAAGAGCTCGATGACACGAACTTAACGGAACAATTTTGAAAAACTTTAGGAACCTGAGAGAACTTCCTTGCATTCCCAAAGATTAACCATTTGAAAAATTAACTAGAAAATTTTAGAAACTTTCTTGAATTTCCAAATATTATAGCCGTTCAAAAAGAATGGAGGGAGGGGCAAAGGGGGCTATGGGAGAAACGAATCGGTCTGAAACTGGGTTCTGTCGTTTCAACTTGGTAGAACAAAACAAGAATCGTTTCAGCTTGGATTCGGCAGAGAAATGTTTCATTTTTTTGCCCTTTGAAACTATTCAGGCTGGAAACTGAAATGCTTCGTGCTTCCAAACAGGCCCTAACTTGCCGTATTATATATTCAATGGTTCGGACTAAGTTCAAGCGACGAACCAAAGAATCTTTTTATCATGGTTCGGTTCCTCCACCGTTCCTCCACCGTTGAAATCGAACCATACTCTACCTACACACTTCTCATGGTTCGATTCCAGACCACGTTGCGGATGCTCTGATGAATCTTTTTCCTTCATACTGTCTGCTGGACATTGGCTACTCCTGGAATGATGATGGACGACCGTGGCGGCGGCTACAAGCGCCAGGCACGATTGCGTGACCTTCTTTATGGGATTTATGGGCTGTGGGTTTCATTTTGGCTGGCAACTATATTTGGGCGTGTGGCCCGTTGCTTTCGGTCCGGCCTGGACCCGTCACAGCCCGGTTCCAGGCGGGCCCGTGCCGGCATGGCTCGGTGGAGTGGGCCGT
>BCLG01001162.1:47151-99591 GCA_001602295.1 Zoysia matrella | reverse complement strand
CTCGCCGCCATCTCTTCCTTCCGCCTCAAGTAGTCGCCTCCTCGGCTCCGATCCAGATCCGCTCCGTCTCCTGCTGCCTGCTGGTGCTCGGCGGCGTCGGAGCAGTGGTAGGAGGCAGGCAGCACTTGAGCTGCCTGCAACCCCCGGCTCGCTAGCTCGCCGTGGTGCCACGTAGCCAGGCCTCTGTGGCATCTAGATCTGGCCGGGGTGATGGCCGATTCTTCGCGGGAGGCTGACAGCAGCGCTGCAGCGTCTGAGCCTGCTGTCCCTGCTCCGGTTGATCAAGAGGTCGATGGCACGAACCCTTTGAGTCAAGATGCTTTGAGTAGCACTTCCAAAAGGGGTTGTGGCAACAGCTCTGTTGTATGGGATCACTTCGAGGAGCTCTTCAACACAGTGGATGGCGTCAAGAAAAGGTATGGAGCTCGGTGCCCTATCTGTAGAAAAGAGTTGAGTGCCTCATCTAGTGGTGGTACAGGGCACTTGGCTAGGCATCAGAAGGCTTGTGTTTTTAGGGCTGCTCGTACTCATAACACTCAAAGCATGCTAAACTTGTCTGATGATGGCTCTATTCGTAATTGGGTTTACGATCTTAAAGTAGCTTAGGTTGAATTAGTTAATTTGATTGCTAAGAATGATCTTAATTTGGGTATTGCTGAATTTGATAGTGCCTTTGAAGAATATATTCAGTGTGCTCATAACTCTAAGTTATGTGGTGTGTCTAGGAGAACAACTGGTCGTGATATCGTTAAATATTTTGAAACTAGACGTACTAAATTGATTGAAAGCTTGATTAATATTGTATCCTCTGTTGCTATTACTTCTGATATTTGGTCTGGCAATGCTAAAGAGGGCTATCTTAGTGTGATCATATATTTTGTAAGTTTTGATTGGGAATTACAGAAAAGAATAGTTGGTTTGCGACTGATTGATGTGTCTCATACTGGTGATAATATAGCTGAACGTATTGAAGGTGTTATACATGATTTTAACTTAATTGATAAGGTATTTGCTGTTACCTTAGATAATGCATCTGCAAATACTGCTGCCATTAGGTGTTTAACTCTAAAATTGAGTGGTAATGTTGATTCTGATCTACTTTTGCATCAAAGATGTGCATGTCATATAATAAATTTGATTGTTAAGTCTGGATTGAAATGTTTGAAGCCATTTCTAGAGGATTTTAGAACTGCAATATCATTTCTAAATTCATCTAATCAACGTATTGCTTCATTTAAACAATTATGCATTGCATCTTGAGTTAGGCCTCGTAAATTTGCTTTAGATATGGATGTGAGATGGAACATCACTTATCTAATGCTGCAGCACTTGGTTCCATACCGAGATCTCTTTGGTGTGTTTATCTGTGCTAATTATCAAGTTTCTGCTGGTGCTAGACCACTTTTGACCGATGATCACTGGTATGTTGTAACAAAATTCTTGAATTCCTTGAGTTGTTTCATGATTCCACAGTACCTCTGTCTGGTGTTTATTATCCAACTTCTCCACTAATGTTGTGTCATATTCTATTGATTGCTAAGCATTTATGCAAATATGAAAATGATCAATTGCTTAGAGAATCAGTTGTCCCTATGAAGTCCAAATTTTTTAAATACTGACAGAACATCCCTATGTTTTATTCATTTGCTTTTCTTTGAGATCCTAGAGCTAAGATGAAAGGTTTTAATAAACTCTTTGGAGTGTTATCAAATTTTGTTGGCACTGATTACTCATCTTATTTCATGAATGTGCGTTTAGAACTAATTCACATTTTTAACAAGTATGAAATTAAGTTTGGTGCAGTTAGATTGCAAAGGCCAACACATCAAGCAACCGGCGCTGGCAAGAAAAAAACAACATGAGATCATATCTTTGGCAAGAAAAAAACAACATGGGGTCATATCTTTGGTGATTTTGAAACTAGTACTTCTGTTACTACAACACTTGGTAGATATGTTTCTGAACTGAATTTTTATTTTGACAGTGAAAATATTACTGAGTTTAATGATGATTTTGATATCCTTAGTTGGTGGCAAGCACATAAAATGACTTACCTCATATTATCCATGTTAGCAAAGGATATTATGATTGTTCCTGCTTCTACTATTAGTTCGAAATCTGCTTTTAGTCTTACTGGCAGGATCATTGAAGAACGGAGGCGCTCGCTCACCAGCGACATGGTGGAGATGCTGATGTGTGTCAAAGATTGGGAACTTGGAGATGCAAGGGAACCACACAACATGGAGGATAAAGAAATGGTCGATAAGTTCGAACATTTGTACCTGGATGAACAGGTTAGCCAATCTATTAATGACTGACTAATACTGTACCCGTATGAATTTCCTGTATGTGACTGGAATTTAGAGCTGAGCTGTACTCTTTTTTTCTCGATTAGCAAGGTTTTTAATGAGGCAGCCAAAAAGTTAAATAGCTCAATAAAATAGTAGTTTGATAAATATTGTTTTCTGTGCTTGTGTTCTATTTTAAGTGTGAAATTCTGTAAAATCTGTGAATTTGAAACTGTTCTGAAAATTTTGACCTCTCAATTCTGTGAAAATTTTAAATTCTGAACAATATTGATAGCGGGTCTGGTAGGGCTTTCTGAGCCAGCGTACCTGCAGGCTGGCAGGCTGGTCAGGCCGGCTCGACACGATTCTGTTTTGCCCAGGCCGTGCCTCGAACCCGCCATAGAACCCGCAGCTCGACGCGGCACGGCTCGGCCGGCCCGTCGTGCCTGGGTGGGCCGTGCTGAGAATCGGACCGGGCGAGGCCGCGTCGGGGCGGCCTGAATGCCCGGATATACTGGCAACCGCACGACTTCGTGCCTTGGTGCTCTCCGGCTTCGTTGGTGTGCCGCGTGCGTCGAGGCCAGACGTTGACGGTCGTCGGATGGCGGGAATGATGCACGCGGCGCGAATCCAGATATGGGTCTCACCACGGCGATTTGAGTACGGGGCGCAGAGAATTTTTTTCTCCGTGGCGTCCCCGACTCCCCGTGTCCCTCCCTTCCTCCTCGCGCTTCCAGCCGCCGCCGCCGCCGCCGCCGCCGCTACGCACTCCAGTCCTCAGCTGCCGTCACCCCTTCGCGGAGGAGCACGAAGTGGGGCCGTCGCCACGCCTCCCGCGCGCGTCCAGGCATCCGTCTCTCTCGCGCTGCTGGAATCGAACTCAAACGGCGGCGCTAATCATCTGGCGCGCATGTCGCGGAGCCAGCACTGCGGTGCCCTGTACCGGTAGGACCATGCACCGCCGTCACTGAACTGGCAATCGAAGAGGCATCGAAGCGCTCCAAGTCTGCGTGCGGCTTGCGACCCTTGCCTGCTTCCACCCGTCGGCGGGCCTGCACCGGCATCCGAAGTCTCTCGCTATGGAATACAACCCGGGCGGCGCCTCCGCCGACCAAATGGATGGCGAAAGCCTCCATCTGGTCTGCGAGTGTGGCTACGCTGACGACTACAGCCCGGAAGACGCCGATTCAGGCTTCTTCTCATGCCGCCAATGCTCTGCGCTCCACCCAATCC
The DNA here is from genome assembly GCA_001602295.1 of Zoysia matrella. Taxonomy (NCBI): domain Eukaryota; kingdom Viridiplantae; phylum Streptophyta; class Magnoliopsida; order Poales; family Poaceae; genus Zoysia; species Zoysia matrella. Next base: position 96,070 of record BCLG01001162.1, on the reverse strand, counting down.
AGGCCACCGCGGCAGACCCCCACGAATTCCACGGTCCCGGAAACATCTCCGTTCGCCGCATCGCCACCCAGCCCACCATGACCCCTAAGCTCCGCACCCCTGCTCCCTACCTGACACCTCATGCCGCTACTGCCGCCGCACCTGCATTCGATGAATTCGACGAGCCAAGTGGGCCTCGGGACTTTGCTCACGTGCCCTGCCCCGAGGACCTGGCTGCCATGATCCGGTGGCGCTACGTGCAGGGGCTACAGGTGATCCTGCAGCGCCAGCTGGAGGTGCTGGTGGAGCAGTTCCGGGTGGGTGCCCTCGTGTGCGGCATCGCTGGAACCATCTGGGTGCGATGGGTTGCTGCCTCCAAGGTGTTTGATAAAACCTGGGCACTCCAGGTGCTTGCGGACCATAAGAGACAGATGCGTTTTGGCAGTAGAGGTGATCAATTTAGGGCCCTTTGATTAATTCTTTTATCTCCATTAGAAGAACAGAACAAACTTGAATGTCTCCCATGTGTGCAGATGACAAGAAACCTGATGAGGTGAAGCCTGAATGCGATGATGAAAGCTTGCCCCAGCGAAGAGACAGGCGCAAGGTTGATTTTGCCTTTTTGCGCTCGTTGAGAACGATGCTGCCTGTTTACTCAACATTAGCTGTTTCTTTTTTGGCCTGTCATATTGCCCGTGAAGCAATACTACCGACCGACATTTACAAGTGGGCAATGGAAGGCAAAATCCCTTATATTGCAGCATTTACTGAAGTAGACAAGCTCCTTGGGAGATCTATGCAAGAATTTCCTTTAGATGCACGACAGTTGTTCAGGCCGGTGCGAGTTATTGAAGCATGGCAGCTGGAAACTGCAGCTGGATCCATAGCAGAAAGAATAGGCTTAATGCTACCTTCAGTTAATTTTTATGCAATTGCTTTGCGTTGCTTGAAGGACTTGTCACTACCGCTAGATAGAATCATTCCCCATGCATGCCGAATTTATGAGTGGGTGATGCCTGCAGATCTATGGTTGTCTAGTAATCCTGCTAGAATCCCTACGCGGGTTTGTGTAATGTCAATACTGATAGTGGCTCTACGGCTTTTGTATAACATCAATGGTCAAGGGATATGGGAGGTGAGCTTGTTACATAGAGTCCTGTCCCCAAAGTCATCTGATAATCGCTAATCAATTGAAGTTATGCTTTGGTGCAGGAGATTCTTGAGGAAGGAAGAAACAATGGTGGATCTGATTCTGGCGCAAATTCACCAGCTTTCATGAACCTTGGTGGAGTCAACAGTGAGGAGTTTGGCATCAGAGAATTGTTGTGCACAATTGCAGCTTCCTATGATAAAATCATTGTTGGGCATGGTAAATTTGGCTGTCATTGCCTTGTGTCTACATTATCTTTCATATTTGGTTATGCATGTGCTAGTTTGTTGTCGTGCTTATGCTGACTTTATGTTGGATTTGCTGTAACTTTTTGTCATCATTAGCTAAGCATGTGTTATGCTGATTTACTCCCTTCGTCCCAAATTACTTGTCGTCCTAGTCTTCAAGTTTTTCCAATTTACTTGTCATCCTTGCTTCCCAATACACCTTTCTCCATTCCCGATACATCTCTATCTCTCTCCTACTCTTTGTCAGTGCATCCTACTTTTTCTACCCCTCAATTCATGTGCACAAACCTAGGATGACAAGTAAATCGGAACGGAGGAAGTATGTAGTATGAGATATTGTTCAGATTGCTTGTGCTGCTGTGCCTGTGCAATATACAGATATTCAAACCCATGGTTGCGGTACTTGCTATTTGTCTTGCTTAAAAATAAATAGTTCAGTAGATATTGCATAAACCAAGACTTGAGCGTATGTTGTTACATGATTCAATGTTGCAAGACTTTGCAAACATTTGTAATAGCATACCTCAGCCATGATAAGATAGTATAATACACATCTATTGGTGCTTCCATGCATAAACAGTGCCACCTGACGGAGGAAATCCAGCAACTTGGGATCCTGCTTCAGTCATTATGGTTTTACTTCAATTTTTTATTTTGTGGAAATGTTACTGAGTAATTTTTCTGTAGCATCATTTTTTTATAACTTCGGCAGTTAGAAACAATTTGAGCATTTTATTTTACTATCATTTAATTGAAAATTAGCGTTCCATAGAAAGACAAATAGTACAGTACTTTTTATTGTGCATACTTTTGGTTGACTTGCATATTTCTATATTCCATTCAAGAAGTGTCACATTAAGTTACAATTGTTTTGACATGCATATTCTTAATTGAAAACACTGACTTGACGATATCTAAAAAATTTATAGACTACTCGAAGGACCTCCAATCGTATCTCAAATACTGCAAGGAAGTTATTTTTCCCGGCATTACATTCTCAGCTGAAGAGGAGCATCTTATAGAGATTTTTTCTGATCTGTACAAAAGCAGAGAGGTAATTGCTTCACTTTGTTCGAGATATATGTGCATTGTGTATTTTCTGTTTTCCTTGAAGAGTTTTGTGTATACTTGCCTCCACCTGTACCTCTATTTATATGGGCCTTTTTTTTTGCTATGAAAAAGAGAGCTTTCTATTCATTCAAATTGGAATTACAATTATAGTTCAACAGCTGCTCTATACACGCCGCAGCCTGAAAATGCCACACAGCAGTGTGTCTTGTGCGCTTGGCTAGCTGTGCAATTCATGCACTGCCGCATTTTGCTCTCTTCTCACATGACTAATCTCTAAAGCTGATAGTATACGGCTCAAATCTAAAGCTTCCTGGATGACGAAATGGAGAATAGATCTTTGTTCAGCTGGTCTTCTCAACATTGTTGCTATGGTTGAGCAATCAGTTTCTAGGATCGCTTTTTGATTGCACCATTCGGTCACTAGTTTAATGCCTTCCCGAATTGCTAGGTCTTCTGATTCAGCAGCATCCCGGACATGAAACAGTGCTCGCCAAGAACATAGTAAAGCCTTCCTTTCCTTGTCCCTGATGACCACACCTAAGCCTGCTGCCCCTGTAGTTTAATCAAATGTGCCATCCACATTGATCTTTATAAAATCCTCCTGGGGAGGACTCCATTTCAGGTTTACTTTGTTCTGTTTTATATCTCCCTTACTCCTCGTCATTGTATACTTAAGCAGTTTGCTTTCCATTTCGGTCCGAAATACCTCCATTGTGTTCATTGGCACAGAGGTCACTCCAATACTTTAACAGGAATGAAGCTGAAGCCTGTATACTTGGACGCCCAGAATTGTGTGTTATCTCATTTCGTACATACCATGTTCGCCACAGCAGTAGAATAAGACATGCTCTGCTATCCTCATCTAGATTATCAAGTGTTGGCATCAACCATTCAGAGCTGATCCATTTCAGTTGGCTGTTTTCTGGCAGCACCCAGTGCTTTCTCATTTCCTCCCGTAAGGTTCTAGCATGTGGGCACGTAATAACAGCATGAAAACCTGTTTCATCTTCCAATCCACATATAGCACATGTGACAACTGGCTCCAGGAAGCGCTCAAATTTGTTCTCCTTGGTAGCTAAACCATTATTGATCAAGCGCCAGGCAAAGATTTTAACCTTTTCAGGTACCTTGATGTTCCAGAAAATTTTCCAAATTGGTCTACTCTTGGCAATTCGAAGATGAGAATTCCTACACCTGGGAGATATCCTGCTCCTCTTTGGCCAACCTGTATGCTCTACGCACTGAACACTCCCATCTTTTCATAGAGCCAAGTTAAAACATCTTCCTTTCTTTGATTCGGCAGTCTTATTTTCAAAATTTCATCCACATCTGCTTCATGAAAATAGCGTTGAATGATGCCTTCTATCCATATCATTCTGTTTTCATCGATTAGTTCAGCCACCCATGTCAATCCACAGTTCTGTGCTTTGCCTATCACCTTCCTGGAAGGTCCTCTTGGTATCCATGGGTTTCTTCATATTCTGATTTTGTTTCCTGTACCCACACTCCAGATGACACCTTTTTTTATCAATTCTAGCGCATACATATTTCCTTTCCAAGTTGGTGAAACACATGTTGGGAATGCTGTATCTAGCAGATCACCATTTGGATAGTATTTAGCCGGGAGAATTTGGGCACAAAGGCTATCTGGATTCCCTACTAATCTCCATGCTTGTCAAGCTAGCAGTGCTTGATTGAAAAGTTTCAGGTCCCGAAAGCCCAGACCTCCTCTGCCCTTGCTTCTCGTAAACTTCTGCCATGCAATCCAATGGGTTTTCTTCTTACCTTCTTTTACTCCCCACCAGTAGCGTCAGATACACTGAGTTAGTTTGTTGCAGAGCTCTGAAGGCAGCTGGAAGACACTCATTATATATGTTGGTATTGCCATTTCGACCGATTTAATAAGAATTTCTTTAGCTCCTACTAATAGTAACCTTTCCTCCCAATCAGCACATCTCTTTGCTAACCATTCCTTGAGCGATTGAAACCTCTCTGCTTTCAACTTCCTTTTGGAGTTGGCAGGCCCAGATATTTTGCTTCAAAAGTACATGTCTGGACTTCTAGACAAGACCGTACTTGTTCCATAGTTTTTGGGTTTGATTTTTCATTGAAGAGCAGAGAACGTTTTCCTGGGTTAACTAATTGTCCAGTTCTTTTACAGAACACTGGCATGATTTCCTTGATCTTTTGAGCTTGTTCTTAAACCCCTCTAAAAAAATAAGAGGCTATCATCTGCAAAGAGGAGGTGGGATACTTCCGGAGACCATCTGCACACTCTCATTCCTTTGATAGTCCCATTTCTGGTTTCACTGTTAATTCATTTTGACAAACCGTCAGCAACCAAAAGAAACAAGTGAGGCGATAGAGGGTCACCTTGGCGTAATCCATGGGTAGGCTGGAAGGCGTCCAGAGGGGTGCCATTGAAGCGTATGGTGTATTGCACAGTGGTCACACACTCCATAATCCACTCTACCCATTTGCTATGAAAGTCCATCTTCAGAAGAACATCATGTAGGTAGTTCCAGTCCACCCTTTCATAAGCCTTGGATAGATCCAGCTTATATGAGCAAAACTTGCTTCGATCTGTGCCTTCTTGGATTGCACCAATACATTCAAAAGCAATGAGAGCATTATCAGTGATGAGTCTCCCTGGGACAAATGCGCTTTGATTAACTGAGATAATGTCCTATAGCAATGGCTGCAGTCTATTAACCAGACACTTAGATTGCACAAGCTGATTGACTGGAAGTCTTTAAAGAGTAGCAGGCTTTCCTGTTTTTGGGATGAGGACAATAGCTGTTGTGTTAATCCATCTATCATACAGCCTGTCTCAAAAAAAATTTTAACTGCTTTGATTACTTCCTCTCTCATGAAACCCTAATTTTGCTGGAAGAAGCGTGCCGGAAATCCATCAGGTCCTGGTGCTTTCAGAGGTCCTATCTGGAATAATGCATTACTTATTTCATCTTCAGTGAACTGCTTGCAGAGTGCTTCATTCATATTTTCCGAGATACATGCTTCAAACAGCTCAACAATTAGTCTTAGTTGTATTGCATCATCTTTGCTATATACAACAACAACAACAACAAAGCCTTTAGTCCCAAGCAAGTTGGGTAGGCTAGAGATGAAACCCCAAGAGACGACTAAAAAAGAGCAACAACCGGCGATCACGGTTCAGGTACGTGAATTGCTAGCCTCTACGAACTCCTATTCAAAGCTAACTCCTTGGCGATATCCCAATCCTTCAGATCTCTCTTCACACTCTTCTCAAGTTAAGTTTGGTCTACCTCTGCTTCTCTTCACACCATTTGGCCGACTTACCATCCCGTTACGAACCGATGCCTCCTGTGGTCTTCGTTGAATATGTCCGAACCACCTCAAACGATGCTGCATAAGTTTCTCCTCAACTGGTGCCACTTCTAATCTCTCTCGTATGTCAACGTTTCGGACACAATCTTTCCTCGTTTGGCCACACATCCATCTCAACATACGCATTTCGGCTACGTGTAGCTGTTGAACATGTCGTTTTTTTGTAAGTCAACACTCTGCTTCATAAAGCATGGCAGGACGAATTGCAGTGCTATAGAATTTACCCTTGAGTTTTTGAAGCATCCTACTATCACATAGGACTCCAGAAGCTTGACGCCACTTCAACCATCCGGCTTTAATTCTATTACTTACATCCTCATCAATATCCCTATTTTTTTGCAACATTGAAGCCAAATAACAGAAAGTATTCTTCTTGGTATCACTTGACCATCAAGTCTAACATCTCCCTTCTCGACTATGGTAGCACTGAAATCATACCTCATTACTCTGTTTTAGACCTACTAAGTTTAAAACCCTTTGACTCCAAAGCATGTCTCCATAATTCTAACTTCTGGTTCACCCCTATCCTGCTCTCATCCACTAGCACCACATCATCCGCAAAGAGCATACACCAAGGAATATCCTCATGTAAGTCTCGTGTGATGTCATCCATCACTAAAGTAAAAAGATAAGGGCTCAGAGCCGACCTCTGGTGCAGTCTTATATTAATTGAAAACTCATCGGTGTCTCCATCACTTGTTCGGACACTTGTCACCACATCCTTGTACATATCTTTAATGAGGTTAATGTATTTTGTTGAGACTTTGTGACTTTCCAATGCCCACCATATAACGTTCCTAGGCACTTTATCATAAGCTTTCTCTAGGTCAATGAAGACCATATGTAGATCTTTCTTCTGTTCTCTGTATCTCTCCATTAGTTGCTTTATTAAGAAAATTGCCTCTACAGTGGATCTCCCGGGCATAAAACCAAATTGGTTTTGAGTGACTCTCGTTGATCCCCGCAGACGGTGCTCAATAACCCTCTCCCATAGCTTCATTGTGTGGCTCATTAACTTGATCCCTCGATAGTTAGTACAACTTTGCACATCTCTCTTGTTCTTAAAGATCGGTACTAAATTACTCCGCCTCTACTCGTCAGGCATCTTGTTTGATCGGAAGATGAGATTGAACAACTTGGTGAGTCAAACTATTGCTACATCCTCAAGACATCTCCACACTTCAATGGAAATCCTATCCGGACCTAACGCCTTACCTCCTTTCATCCTTTTCAAGGTCTCTTTTAACTCGGATTCCTAAATCCTTCTCACAAAGTGCCTATTTAGGTCATCAGAAGAGATATCCAACTCAATGGATGAGCTCCCACTATCTTCGTTCAAGAGTTTAGCGAAATACTCCTTTCATCTATCTTTGATCTCTTTATCATTTACTAACAGACGCTCTGCTTCATCCTTAATGCATTTAACTTGGGTGAGGTCCCTAGTTTTCCTCTCTCGGCTTTTGGCTATCTTATAGATGTCTTTTTTCTCTTCTTTCGTGTCTAGTCGATGGTACAAGGCATTATCTTTGCTATATAAATCTTTGAAATATTGCATTGTTATATCCTCCATCTCTGGCTATTCAGTACACCATTCTCCATTCTCCTTTTTAAGTTTTCTGATCTTATTCTTCCTAGCTCGCCATCCATAAAACCCACCGTTTAGGTTTTTTTCAGTTTAAACGGCTATTTAAACCGGTTTAATCAAGCTCAAAACGGGATTAAACGGCTTAAACAGCCTAAACGGTCACCCTCCGTTTACAGTTTAAACGGGTTTAAACGCCCGTTTAAAGCCGTTTAGGAAAACAAGGCTCGCCATTTTGCACGTTGGTGGAAGAATTTTGAATTCCTGTCTCCTTTAAGCCGTGATATTCTCAATCTTTGCAGCCACATCATTTCTTCCCTGTAGAGGATTTCATTCATCCTATGTTCCACTTCGTTCTTTTCCTCGTCAGTACCTCCTTGGAGTTGTATTGTATTTAGCTTCTGACGCAGGTTTCCAGCTCATTTTGGACAGGGCCAGAGTTGTTTGCACTCTAGCTTTTGCCCTCATAATAGACACAAATGCTAGTCATAACATGGTATACAGATCGAGTCGCAAAAAAAAACATGGTATACAGATCCATAAATTAGGGTTATGTATCCAGTTTGAGAGGCTCAAAAAAAAAATTAGGGTTATGTTTTCTCTCCTTCCTATTTTTTTGTTGCACTTCGTCATCAATTTTTATTTTCAGATCTTTTCTTTCCTCTCGATCCATTCTTAATTGACTTCGCGCCGCCACCACCCACTTTCGATCGCCGCAGCCTCGGTATGTCGCTGGCCTTGATCCGAGTGGTCGTGCCTCTGGTTTGAATTGTATTTGCTGGTGTCGTCTCCTTGATATCCACGCTGTCAGCATCCTCTCCCCTCTGGATCATGTGCTGACTTCTCATTGGGCTCCGCTGGCACTCGTACCAGGAGCTGCTGTGACCTTGTGGGTTGGCTGCTGGACCACCGCATCTGTGTCCTGAGTGAATCAAAGTGTAGATTCTCAGGCCGTAGCCTTCCGCTGGTTGGAGCCTGATTTAAAAAAAAAGAGTTTTTGTTTTACTCGTGACTTTGTTTTGGCTGTTGGCATGTTAATTTCCCAGTACCCTCATTAAATATCAGATTGAAACTCTTTGCTTAAATGAACATAAATATGCCCATCTGAATGAACTTAAAGCAGTTAACATTGTTTTTTTTCTTCTTCTCACTTGGGATTGAGGGGGGAATCATCCTTGTGGTGTTGAACTTAAAGCAATTAAGAAACATTGTTTTCCTTTTTCTCATTTTTTTGTTGACAGGGAATCATGCTTAAATCATTCTTTTTTGTCACTTGGATGCAGGACAAGCATCCAACAGAGCATGTAAGATCTAAGTGCCATGTTGAAGAAGTGCCACTTTCCAATGGAATGAATAAGCGCTTTCGAGACGGAACATTTGTTGAAGAAAGGTCCTTTTCTTCATCATTACTGCATGATGAATTGCAATCAATTAAGTCAGAGATGCTGGATCATGGATTTCATTATATGCCACCCAGGAAACCGAGAAAATCAGATGGCTATCTTCGTTATAGGAGGAGGAGACTCATCGGTGGTTTTATTTATGTTGCACATGCAGATTATTACATGCTGCTACGTGCTTTTGCAAAGCTTGCAGAAATTGATGTTCGTATTATGCATATCTGTGTACTAAAAATTGAGAGGAGACTTGCATGTATAGAGGAACGGATAGAAAGAAGCTTGAACACTTTGCAGAACCTCTCTGGTGAAACAAAAGATGAGCTTGACGTAGCAAACCTGCCAATAGAAGGAATCTTTGATCATTGTTAGCTGACTGTGATGCCTGGAGATCAACAATACGAGAAGGGTTCAGACTGCAATGGCAATAGAAGAAAATCTGGAATTTGGACAAAAATTGCAAAATAGCTAAGGGTGTAAATAGGTGCACTTAAAGTTAACCTCCGAACCTCTCTAGTTAAAAAAAAATGAACTATTTTCTCAAAAAGTGGAGGAGATTTTAAAAACTCTGGAGGGGTTTTTAAAAACTTAGTTTATTTTTTTTAACTAAAGAGGTTCAAAGGATAACTTTATAGTCTCTAGGTTACGCCCCTGAAAATAGCTGGAGTCCAACTAGTTCAAAAGAAAATGATTAAACCCAGCAAGGTCAGTTGTAGTAAACACCTTTTGTAGTAAACATCTTTTGTTTCAAGTTGGGGACTATGTGATGTAATTTTGTACCTTCTAGAGAATATAAACTAGATTTCTAGTATCCTTTAATATTGATCCTTGTTTTGTTGTGATTTGTGGAAGCTATTTTTTGATCTTTCCTGAAATAATTCATTGCTGATAGCTGTATGCATTCAATTGCATAATGGCGACCCAGGCACAAAAAACTGATTGATATTGACCTACAAACATGTCCTCCCTTCGGATGTTTTACTTTTAATTGAACTAACCACTATTTAATGTCAACAATAAACACCTGGAGGGAGTACATGCCATGGCACGTTACATTTCAGCTTTGTGAAGTGATACTCAGGCGGCTGATCAAATGATCAATCTGTTCAGTCCCTATCCAGGTCGATCGGATAGCTCTGTTCGTGTGTGCATTTCAATGATAGGAGGATTAAATATTTGAAGACTCGTTACTGTGATATTATGCACATAACTTTATTTTAAGAATACAATCTTGAATTATGTAGCCTGGTGTATCCTGTGATAGTAGGGAAAATTGATGACACCTTAATCTGTACTCTCTGTTCAAACATATTAGCATTTTTAAATTTGGCCAAAGTTTAGGAGTTTTAACTTTGACTAATAATATCTCAGCAGATCAGTTATTTAAAAGATCAAGAGTTCCTTATTATGGTAGTTAATTTTACGATACTATTTATATTTGATTAAACATCATAAATTTTCATATATTGATGATCATCAAAGTTAAATTTTTTTATCTTTTATCAAACTTATAAATGTTTATATTTTTAGACGCTTTCCCTATTTTTCTTCTAGAATTTTGAGGGAATTGTATTCAATCAAGTAATTAGAGTAGCAGGTTAGAGCAGGGTTAACAAAACCTTAAACCGGTCGATTTTGAAGGGTGCAAAACAACTGGTTTATCGGTAAAATCAATTGAAAACATTTTTGCTACAGTACATAGGCAATAGTTTTTTTTAAAAAACGGAACGGTTAGTAGTTGACCCAGACTGGTTTTATTGTCTTTCATGAAAACTGAACGGTTCCTAATGGTTTTTGAAACCATGGCAGAGATAGCAAAGTGTGAGCAACAGAAATTTCTAGTTCAACCATCTGCACAGCGTTGACTGATATGTTCTGTTTCACTGTTTGTCGTCACTATAAAATTTAAAAATACGTCTCACAAAATACGACTAACTCTCTCTCACATCTTCACTGTTCGCCCTTGTTTTCTCTGTACTTTCTACTTTTTCATCCATCATTAATCTTTATGTAAAACGACTACTCCCTCTGTTTCGTTTTTTATGTCGTCTCTGATATCTTTGTGAAAATTAAGGAAATAACAAATTGACTGTTTGGTCCTTGCTAGTTTCTTCGTTCCTCCCCATGGCTGCCTGCGCCGCCGTACCATCTGTATCCCGCCTCCCCACCAGAAACCTCGATGGCGACTCAGACGTTTTTTTTGTTAAGTCCATAATCCGGCCTCCAAACTAGACAATCTATATATTCGTTTCGATCGTCTCGGCGAGGGCAACGTCATGGAGCCTTCAAATCATAAATTTGGTTTCATATTCATGTTTTTTTAATCACTTTTTTTCTTCTTTACTAAAATTTAGTTAAACTCTTCGAAAATATTTTATACGTCTTAAAAAATATGTTAAAAAACAATTTTTATGAAATAATTATTATTGAATAGAATTTAGATATTTTTATCATATTCGGTCTAACAAATCCAAGCGTCTGATTCGAAAACCAGAACTTTCAATCTTTTTAAGATGCAAATTTTGAGTGTCAACAACCTGCAACAAGAGGGCTTAAATCAATTCGATGGTTCGTGATTTATGGTGATTTTAAAAGGGGTGGAAGCTGCTACTACAATGTTTCAATTCCGGAGTTCCTAAACGACCCCTTATGATTGATGTACGTAGTATATGAGTTTGATTTGGTCCCACCTACAATTATTCTATCCCCCTCCCTTAGTACAATCAGAATATTTGCAAAATAAACTGTTCACGGGTATCAGAAGCAATGAAGTGGCAATTATGGAGAATTTAGTTTACCTCCTGCTGCCAGATGTCCGGCTTTTCCAGAAGCTCTACCTGGTACGAGTAAAATATTTTTTTAAAACGTCTTTTTTAGATAATGGTAAACATACTAGTATACTACTAGTATCTTGTACAAGGTTGAACTTGCTTTGCTTTAAACACGACAAGTTCCAATTGAACTCTGCTAATAGTAATTGAATTTCACAGATTCTGAAGCATCTATCGCTTGCTAAGTGATTTTGAAAGAGATCAGTGCTTGTTAACTACAGAATAAATACTATAATTACCTGAATCGGGGACTAGTTCTTTGCTTGTTGCAGTCCTGCTTGGACTCCACCATTTCCCTTCATAAAAATTCAATTCACTACACAGTAGTAGCCGTCCTTCCCTCCATGTGGTTCCAAAGTTCAGGAACAACTGTTTCCCACTTTGTATTTTATCTATACTTGTATTTCTCCATCTCCGTCTGTGCTTCGACCCCAGCATTATATATATCCTGCCCATATGCCTTTAGCGTCTTCAGTGTTTTATCCTCGGAACTCCTAATGTAAAAAAAATGCATGAATGATAAGAGGCAATTTGGTATTGCTGTAACGAAATAATATTTGCATATTGCAAACATCCATCATTCATGCAGATCATTGCAGATAACAAGATAAAGGAATCCTTCCGACCCACGAACAACATTAGAGACCGAAACACTGGAGTTGTTAGCTACTTATTGATGGAAATTTAATAATAGACTTTGCAAGCATAATGTTTGACATCTTCTGTTTCCTTTATTCATCAGCGATATAGCTAAATTTTGCAGCTCGAATAACGCTATATGCGGACACGCAGAGGCAAGAAAGTTAATTCCGTAATAGGAATGATAAGAGAAAAAAAAAGTTAATTACCTCTGAATGTCATTTTTAAGTAAAATCAAACGTAAACTTATTTTTGGAAGTACTAAGTAGCTGATAAAATGGCGCCCCTTGGAAATGATACCGGCCGGCCGGCCAGTACCCTCTGCTGCCATCCTATAGACCCTTCTATTCCTGTGCCAGGCATGCGCCGCATCATATGATGAGCTGGTGCCTAGAAGCCCTTCCTATCAGTGAGTACAAACAGGATGGAGTCCGGTTCGTTTTGGGCAAGATTGTTCAAAAATATAGCGACCAAGCCTAAGCTCTTGTATGTCTAAGAAGAACAGTATGTCAAATGTCTGGAAAATTGTAAAGAACGGACACCATTCTATTTTGACGCAATTTACTTACTATTCCAAACTTTACATTACTATACCATTCTATTTTGACGCAATTTACTTACTATTCCAAACTTTACATTACTATTTACCTTTTTTTTTGGTATTTTTGAGATTGTGTACGGTTCCTACAACTCGGCCCAAGCGGGAAGACCGTACCCACAACATTGCATTAAAAAATACCTGGAAATCAAGCAGAGAAATTCACAAAAGACATAGATCAATGAATTAGATTCCCTTCTTGGACAATATTAAATAATCACATATTTAATAAAAAAATAATCACATATTCCTTATCACTCTACATAGCAAAATTAGTATAACATAGCGCGTATCTCGCGACGCGACATTTGCAAGATATTGTTTGTTGCACCTGAACTGGGGTATACTTCTTTGTTTTTTTTTTTTTTGAACAATGACATTTGCTGTACTATGCGATGGGACTTTCGAAGGAGACCGATGAAATTAAACGGCAAGGCCTAGTGGCGCCCGTGGCCCAGTGGCCAGTGCCATATATGCAGGCACCAAGACAAATCAGGGTCTTTGGGTTGAGCTGTTTTTGGCTTTTAACTTTTACAAAAGTCAAGATCTTAACGTGAATTTTTATAAAAGTTCTTTTAAGAAAGCAACTTTTTTCTAGTTTAAAAGTAAAAGCAGGTTTGAACTTACTTTTTGCCAGTTGTGAGTGTCTTATATAATTATAATTATGTTACATAATTATAACTATATATTAGGATTATAATTATATGTAATAATATAATACATAATAATTATATGTAATTATATAATTCATAATTATATTATAATTATGTAATATAATTATAATTATAATTATATATTACTATAGTACAGTTATATAATATATAATTATAATTATATATAAGTACATAATTATAATTATATTACAGTTATAATTATATTCAATTTTATATTGCATAATTACATATAATTATACTTTTATTATAATTATATATATTACATAATTATAATTTTATTATAATTATGTATTTTATATAATTATAGTTATATATAATTATATTACATAATTGTAATTATATACTATAATTATAATTATATATTACTATAATTATAGTTATATAATTATAATTATTATATATATACATAAATTATCTTACAATTTCACAATCTCACAGCTACTTTACACTAAACAGTTTTTAGCTTTTTCACAGCTTATATTCTACGACTACTTTTTAACAACCAAACACACCCTAACTGATGGAGCCCGCGAGTGCCAGCGCCACCACCACCAACACGACGCCAGGCACCGCGCTGCCCATGAAGCTGCTCGTCGACACCAGCCCGGCGCTTGGTGTTCGCAGAGGCCGGGAAGGACACGGTCGAATTCCTCTTCTCCCTCCTGGCCGTACCGGCCGGCACGGCCGTGAAACTGCTGGGGAAGGAGTCCGTGGCCGGTTGCATGGGAAACCTCTACAACAGCGCCGAGAAGCTCGCCGACGGGCCCTACGTCCATCCGGGCGCGGCGAGGGACGCGTTCCTCTGCACCTTCATGCCGACCCCGGCCGCGGTGGGACCCAACAGCCGGCTGTTCCGCCTGCCGGAGCCGCCGGCCGCGCCGGCCCCGGCGCCGAAGAAGTTCTTCTGCTGCAGCGGCGGCGGCTACGTCAACTGCCGCGGCTACGTGACGGAGGTGCGGGGCACGCGGTGCCCGACCCGCGGCAACCAGATGGCAACGGAGGCCAAGATCGTCGGGACACCGCCACCGGTGGCCGCCGCTGCTCACGCGGAGAGAGCCGCAGGGTTCGTGCAGGGCGGCATGGCGACGTACATGGTGACGGACGACCTCGTGATCTCGCCCATGTCGAACGTCTCCAGCATCGCGCTGATCAACGCCTGCGCCGTGAGGGACCTCGGGTCGCTCCAGGAGAGGACCGTGCAGATCGGATACACTGAGGTTGGCTTCGGTTGCGATCCTGTTGCATGCTCGCATGTTCTACGCATAAATAAACTCAGTGACATGCGTTTGCACTTCGGCAGGGGTTGAAGATTCTCAAGGCTTCACTGCAGTCCAAGACGGTGCTCACTGATGTTTTTCTTGGCAAGAGTCCGAAGCCGCCGTCGATTTCGATGAACAACGGCCGCGGCACCAACACTTCGTTCAGCAACGGCACAAGACGAGAATCTCTCACCTGGCGTGCTTGAGCCATCGAGCTACTAGCTTCATCTGGCTTCATTTGGGAAATAGGAAATGAGAGATGGAATCGAGAATAAGATATAAATGGAAGATTAAGATTTAATGAGATAAATATATGAAAAATCTAGATGTGTTAGTTCGTTTCCCTATAACTCACCTTCTATTTCCAAATACCTAAACGCCACCTCGGGTAATTGGTTGGTGTCTGTTGTGCTACTATGTAATTTGCAAGCCTAGAAATAAGTGTACTATATACTCCATCCTTTCTTATTGGTTAGTTTAAATTTTCAACATGCACATTTGCCCCTGTTTCTGGAAGGAAGCTACTGTCATCCCCTCTTCTGTTATCACTGTTATCTAAGTCTGAAATAAATAAATAAAGAAAAAAGGAATTAACCTATGTAAATGACCAGGATGCACTTTATTCCTTGAGCTTTTTTCTGTATGCGCCGCGCGGGTGCTCCTGCTGTCCCCTTCCTCTCCTACTCTTGATAAATTGCCATCTTTATGATGTTGCCATGTTGACAGCGAGACTCTTAATTATACTCCCTCTGGTTTTAAATTATTGACACCGTTGATTTCTAACATCAATTTTAACCATTCGTCTTATTCAAAAAATTTGTTTCAATGTGTAAAATTATTGGTCATAATTTAAATTTCACTAATGATAAATCAAATAATAACAAAATTTTATACATTTTGAACAAATTTTTTGAATAAGATAAATAGTCAAAGTTAATATTAGAAGTCAGTGGTGTCCATATTCTAAAACTGGAGAGAGTAATTCATAGTTGCAAAATCAGAGGACTAGAGAATGAATTCTGCTCCATCAACAAACATGTGACGGAACATGAGATCCTCTGTACTCCAGCATGTTCAGCACAAACCTCGCATGGAAGGTAAAGGCGGGGCAGAGCTTTCTTTTTGTAACAAATGGAACCAGGCTAATGAGCTCTTGGGGAGGACGCCGTGATGGAAGTCCTATATCGTTGGTAAGGAGTCAGAACTCAGAGATGTACGAGGCAAACAAAAGAGACCAGACTATCTTGTGCACTGGTTGTAGAATTGTTAATCGAAGTTATATCACGAACAAGAACTGATCCTAATCCATAACAGCACACAGGGACATCAACTGGCGACGAGAGAATGATATTGGATAGAAAGTACCACGTGTAGGAGCATGATTTTTATGCTACACTCATCAAGATATTTACATTCTATGATACTATTAATGCTAGTCCAAAGCACTATTAAAATATTATTTTACAATCTGAACACCGATGCCTTTAAGCACAGGGGAAAAAAAAGCTGGATGATTGGCGCTTACGAGCTTTCGTTCTTCTCCCCTTTCATTGTACCAGAGGACGATGGTTCACCACTAGAATCTGGTGAGGCAGCTGCCTGTTGTGGTTCTTTCTTTAGAGAAGTGGGAATTCCTGAAACTTCCTGAGAAAAAAGAGAGCAAATGATCTCTGTTAGCATCATTTGAGCCTTGTGGATCACAGCAAGCATCAAGAAACTACTGCACTGATAAAGGGAAAAGGAATAATGGCCAGTAATCATACCCACACTTTAGTCTTTACGAAAGGAAAATGCACATTAAAAGAACAAATTAACTCTGCGATATAAAGCTGTTACACCAACTGAAAAGCAAGCAAACTGGAACATTGAAACAATTTTATGCAGTTTACGGACTAATTAGTGCAGTCGCATATGTGCTGATCCACAATTCTATTGACTTCAGCTCATATCTTACAAGGGATAAAGAACTTCTGCATCGGATATTCTGAACATCAAGCAACAAATCTGACAAATGTACCACACTATTTTTGTCTTATTCCTCCCACTTAAAAGTTGTGTTGTTGAGGAATACTTCTGCACTGTATAGCGTAAACATGATCATTATTTCAGTGCCTTTGTTGTTAAATCACCTTGCAACAAAATGAAGATTGGTTTCCTGACCAAACAGGACAGAAAACATAAACCTCCCAATCTAGTATTTACTGAGGTAATCGCTGGACAATTGGGACCTCAAGTGTAAATCTGAACTTGAGTTTCAAGAAGCAAGATCAACAAACAGATCAGCTAATTCCATTTCAGGCCACAAGTAAGAAGCACAATCATTGACAACAGTGCAAGTGTGGTGAAGATTCACTGCCACTGGCAGCATTGAGCAGCAGTTGTGCAGCATACATAGGACTGAGTTCTGAATTTCGTTACCATACCAAAAGCCCCACCCTGCTCCTGGTTTATCCAGTTGTTGAGTCTATCCAAATCAAAACTATATTTTTTTAGAGTATCAGACTAGATTAGTAAGGAAGCCCCAATTTGAAGGACTAGGCAGGAAGCATCATTGATCAAGGCAAGTAACACTGCCATCACATCTCTCCTAAGCTATATCATGTACTACCACCTAGTCACTGAGGTTGCAGAGCTTGTCTGCCATGACTACAGCGTATGCAAAAAAAAAGGAACTACAATTAAAATTAAGATACTAATTATACCTTCATAAGGTGCAGCCTGAGATCAGTTGGGCGAACGTCCTCACCAATGCACACCATAACAAATTGTGAATAGTGGAAAAGAACATCAGCAGCAGCTTGCTTCTTCTGTTGAGACTGCAACGCATAGCTCAACACAATATCATATATCAGCACAATTTCAAGCAATTTAAACTACAAATACAAATATTCTTAAAAATTGAAAATATCTTTCGCTGTTCTACTGCCGCACAGTACCCCTACTCATACCAATACTTCTGTGTACATTTCTTCATCCATCTTAATATTTTGTATTGCTACACTTTCTTGTTTTTTTATCTTAATTCTTATTATTCTCACAATTCTATCTATACCCTGAACTATACCATAGTAAAAAAGAAGTTTAATAGCACAATAAGATCACCTCTGCACCCTATATGAAGATTCATAGCCGCTTAAAAGCATTGACAAACAAACTCAATGAACTTAATCTAGGACAATGATGTTAAACTAAAGGTTATTCCAAGCCCTTCCCAGACTTCGTCAAAACAAAAACAATCTATGAATGCTGTGCTCGTGTAAGATGTCATTTTTCACCAACAAGAAGACAATCGAACTCTCCCTGCTTAATTATAGTATTCGATGCATATGTGGGTTGTATTGTCATAACGATCAGCATGTGCTCAACTAGCACATTTGGTTCTCTTCTCTCCAAAATGAGGAAATACAGCAAGAGGAAGAGAATAAGAAGTGTTCAATTTTTTTTTCTTACTTCGTAATCATCCTCAGATGTCACAGAAGTGCTTCGAGCAGCCATTCTCAATTTATCTTCCTGCACCCTGTCATTAAGAGACGGGAAAAAATCACAGCAAGATCGGGATTAGCCAGGGCCGCGAAGATTCAGCTGAATTCCAAGAAAATCAACGAAAATCAACTGAACGTTGGCATACGACAGACAAATTCGCAACATGGGGTGTGTTCAACGGGAACGGCGATTTGTATTCGAGGGTTTGCCGAGCTAGGGTAAGGTTAATTACCACCGAGAGAAGAGGAATTCAACACAGGACCTGATGATTTCCACGCGAGGCCGTTCCCGTGGGAGGGGGCTGCGTCTTCCGATTGCCGGAAGAAACAGGTGCCGGAGCAGAGATTTGTGGTGTGGTGTGTGTGTGGGGGGGGGGGGGGGGGGGGGGGGGGGGGGGGGGGGGGGGGGGGGGGGGGGGGGGGGGGGGGGGGGGGGGCGCTGGAGGACGTACAGGCGGCGCAGGCGAGGATCGGCTTCGGGACGGGGTCAGGGGCTTGGTAGGGACTGCCAGAGATGGAGGCCACGCGGCAAATCGGACGGTCGTGGTTTGCAGAGCTCCATGGTGACGGCAAACATGGGAACCGGGTCCTCTGCGGTGGTGAATAAGGCGCCGTTTGAAATACAGGAACCGGCAAAGGAAATTTCACAGAAACCGTTCATCTGGAAAGGAACGAGTGGCATTGTTTGAAACGAAGAAATGTCAGCTAACGTTTCAGAGGAAAGGAAGAGCCTTTGGAAAGGAGCGAGCGGCATTGTTTGAAACAAAAGAATGTCAGCTACTGTTTCGGAGTAAAGGAAGAGCAGCTGTTTTATGAGAATGGAAAAATCCACTCCGACTCAAGGGAACGGCACGCCCGTACTCTCTCCCGTCCTCCACGCTCCTCGCTCATCTCCCGCCATGGCTTAAGTAGGAATAAATCTTCGACGCAAGGAAGTCCTGTGACCTGCTCTTTCATTTCCCTCTCCTCATCAAATCCATAAAAAGTTTATCTCACAAAAAAGCTCAACTTTGCGGATTTAACACTTGATCCAGCTAGCTCTCTCATTCCTCAACCGATTTTGCTTATCCTCCGAGGCCTACTAGTACTTCAAATTGTTAGAGGCAAGAGCTCCAAAGAGCAACAATGGTGCTCAGCTGTTTTTATTTTGCCTCCGTTGAAGAAGGGAGCTGTTCCATCGACAGGTGGGCCTTGCAAGGTCATTTTTACTAAATTGCTATACGAACACAGTTGGATGAGTACCTTATTTGCCCATTGTAATTTTAAATAAATACATATGTAGGTATATCGATCAACCTTCACACTATCAGAAGGGATCTATAATTCAATAACCCTAACATTTGTTGTTTAATGAAATATAACTACAATTTATGTGTTATAAATTCTTGTAATCCAAACATCATAATTTCTTCATTACTCTATTTTCAATTCCTACAGTATTCTCATATTTTCTATTCCTGTGTTTTCTCTGTCCCTGTGTTTTTTTCTATTCATGCAAGTTCCAAACGGGCCATGGTGCTGTAGCCAGTGGATGATCGGATGAGAACCTAGTGGATCTAAAGCCGAAAGGGGAGGGGAAAGAGGCAGCGGTGGAGGCAAACGTGGTGGTGGACAGGGCCCCAAACAGGGAGGAGCCGGAAGTGGGAGCGGATTAAGATGCGGAGGAACCTGCGGCAACAGAGCCGCTAGAACCAAAGGGGAACGCCATGGACTCCTACACCCGCACTCGAAGGAAGGTAAGGCTCTGATACCAACTATCACAGTCCGTGGTCACCAGCGAGCTTGCACGAGGACGTGAGCACGTGGACTCGCCAGCGAGCGAGACGGACGACGAGCTGCCTGGACGGTTTCCTTCGTGAGGAAGATAGCTAGGAAGGGATGAACTATGTTCTGAATGTTTCTGTCCTCCTCTTCTTTCTCGACTGTTCCGTGGCTTTATCCAGATATGAGAAATCTGGCTTGAGCTGTGGTGGGCTCGGCCTCGAAGCAGAGAGACCCACGCTATCATTGGCTCTATATAGTTTGACAACGTGTTTAGCCACTACTTTTGGTGGACTTTTGCTTAAAAATAACATATAGCTGGAAATAAACTAAGACTAAATCATAAGGTGTTAACAAAAGATTTGCAATCAAAGTTCAAATACACCCGTGTTCAAGCTTTTTCCCCCCTCGAAAGATTAAGTTATCCTTGGAGATAGGGACTGTACCAAATCGGTTTCACTGATCAAAATAGTTTCACATGAGTACTTCTTGGTTTCACCGATTTATTGGTTAGTTTTAAATAGTTTTTTAAAAAAATTAGAATTTTTTCTGTAAATCGGTCAACCATCTAAATCACACCGGTTTCATTGGTTTTCCAAAAACCAGTCTGAAATGAAATGGTTTCTGTTAACCATGAATCACTCAATCAGTTTTATTAATCGACTCAAAAGCATCGTGAATGTGTTCATTTGCACTTGTGGGCAAGGTTTCAGAAACCGTTTAGCACCGAAAATCGCGGTTTGACGGAAAAATCGTTACAGTAAACCGTAAAAATCGAGCAAATTCGAAAATCAATTTTTTTAAGAAAAAATCAGTCGGTTTTACCGATTTACTGTTTTTTAATTTGAAATTAAATCGGTCCGAATGGTTTTTCATCGGTTACAGGCCAGTTTGACCAGTTTTTAAATTTTTATTTTTTTATTTTTTAAAATTATTTAAATTTATTAAACTAAAAATCGATCGACACTTTAAATCGAATCAAACTGATTTTACCGAAAGCCAAAAAACAACCCGGTTTTGACCGTTCTGTAAACCTTGCTTGTGGGTGGGTGCGGCTACTGCAGCACCAATGCATTTTTTTTTTTGAGCCTAGCACCAATGCATTTTGCTACCATCCACGACGGCAGCGACATCGGCAGCCCAGACAAGCTCTCAATCAAACACAGCTGACAGCCCATGCCGCTTCGTAGAACCGGAAGCGGGCCGCGGCCGCAAGCTCGCCTCCTAAACCCTAGCCGCCAGGCCCCGGGGAGGGGAGCCGCAGCCGCATTTCATTTGAATGGGTGACGGGTGCTACTAAACCCCGAATTCTCTTCTCCCCGCACCTAGCCCTAGCAATCCTCCCGCGGCCCCGGCGCTGACCGCCGGCCTGCTCGTTCGTACCTTCTCCCCCCGCGCGGCGGCCAAGATCTCCCGGGGCTCGCGCGGAGCGGGGATCCGCCCGGGCCTGGATTGATTTCTCCTCGACGCGGTAACGAACCCTAGTTTCTCCTCTCTGCTTGGATGATTCTCTCGTTTCGCTCCGCGTGATCGCTTGGCTTTGTTTATTGCGTTGTTGTCAGTCGGTTCATTTGGCCGAGGATCCGCCTTTCACTGCTTGTGTCGTCGTGCAGCGCCGGTAGCAGTTCGATGTGTGATTTAGTTAGTCAGACCCTCACCCTGTGGCATGTTTTCGATATGAGTACATGTACCTAGTTAGTCAGACCCTCACCACGCAGACTGACTGGTGTGTCTGCGTCCTAGGTGCCGTCTTCCTTTTGTAGTAGCGTTTTTTTGGGAACCTTACTTTTTTGGATTGTGAAATTTAATTTTGGATTTGGTTGATTGGCAAGTACCACTAGAACTAAACTGGTATTGGAGGAGGGCTTACAACCTCTTTGCCCCAATCCATTCAGTGCTTGCATTTGAGGAACTGATATTAGGTGTATTTGCCGTTGCAGCGGGCAGCAAATTTCCATTGCTAATGTAATAGTGGATCTTCTGGTGTTGTGTACTATTGCTAATGTTATCGTTGTATCCATCCATCGATCTGGTTTTCATTCTGTGTGTGTCAGTTGTACTCTCTCTGTCCCAGAATAAGTGTTTATCTCGGTTTAGTCAAACTTGTCTTTGACCCAGGATTTTTTATAAATATAAATTATTTTTAATATATATAAAATATATATTATGAAAGTAATTCTTATGAAGAATTTAAAAGTACAAATACTAGGTTTTTAAAGTTAACCAAATCTATAGAAATTGTTGATCAAAGACATATGGCACGAAACCCAAACAAACAATTATTTTGGGATGGAGGTAGTAGTCTCTTTTACATGTCAAATTGGTCAATTGTTTTTATTGGGTTGTGACTGAGAATCACTTAGACCAACGACGGAATAATAACATCAGAGTTTTTCTTGCCACAAAAGATAAGGTGTTTGATCATAGTGTAGTATCCTGTTGCCACCCTGTTTCATACAGCTAGCCATCTGTGTTCTGAAGTCCAAACTCATGAGCATGTTGTTTCTAAGAGTTAATCTGGGTCGACATACCCATAAATTTAGAATGGATTTCCATTCTGACATTCTGTCTGATTGATTTACTCAAGATTTGTATACTGTTAGCATGATGACCTGTTGACCTTGCAAATGTTCCCCTGTAGTTTCTTCATCGTCCATTGGTGCCACTGTTTCGTGGCTATCCCTTTTATAGTGTAGCTTTACTGGTTGCTGTGTTGCTGTGTTTTTTCTTTTTTTAATGTCTTATATGAACTTGTAGTTAGCTTTCATCATGTTTGCATTATCTTAGCTTTGACTTGCTCAATCAATTCTCAAGACATTGTCAATCTGGTAGCTTATTTCAACTGTTTAACTGAGAAGCTTGGATTGCTGATGTGTCTAAACAGTTTCAATACACATAAGGGGCAGCCCGGTGCACATTGGGTCTGACAACTATGGTCTTTTGTAAGCACCCTTTCCCTACATATCTGCAAGAGGCTGTTTCCAAGACAGGAACCTGTGACCTCATAATCACATGGCAACAGTTTTACCGCTGCGCCAGGGCTCCACCTCCAATGGTTAAAAATTACAAATCGCATGCTTATATAGCACAACACAGTCTTCTACATTATTTTGTTTGACTAATATTGAAGATGCCAGTTTAAGCTAGGTTGAACTGGTTCAGTGACCATTTGGATTATTTTTTTACGAACCATTTGGATCTGAGTGTTGTGGATTCTGGTTTTAGATACTTGTGTAACTTCTTGCTGACTGCTAAATGTTCTTTGATGCAGGATAGGGAGTTCGATACAGCCATGGATATCACTCAGATTCTGCTAGCTGCTCAATCTCCAGATGCTAACCTTCGCACAGCAGCAGAAGGCAACCTCACACAGTTCCAGGAGCAGAATCTTCCTAACTTTCTCCTCTCCTTGTCAGTAGAGCTTTCAAATGATGAAAAACCTCCTGAATCAAGAAGGCTTGCTGGTATTATACTTAAGAATTCATTGGATGCAAAGGATTCTGCAAAAAAAGAACTGCTACTTCAACAGTGGGTCACTGTGGATCCATCTATCAAATTGAGGATCAAGGAGTCATTGCTGTTAACACTAGGATCTTCGGTCAATGATGCAAGGCATACCTCATCTCAAGTCATTGCCAAGGTTGCATCCATTGAAATACCACGCCGAGAATGGCAAGACCTTATTGCCAAGTTACTGGGTAACATGACAACTCCGGGTGCATCTGCTACTTTGAAGCAAGCGACATTAGAGGCATTGGGTTATGTCTGTGAGGAGGTATCTCCTCAGCACTTGGAGCAGGATCAAGTGAATGCTGTTTTGACTGCTGTGGTCCAGGGAATGAACCAGACGGAGCTGAGCCCTGAAGTCCGTCTTGCAGCAGTTAAAGCCCTGTATAATGCTCTTGATTTTGCTGAGAGTAATTTTGCAAATGAGATGGAGAGGAATTACATCATGAAGGTGGTGTGTGAGACTGCTGCATCTAAAGAGGTGGACATCAGACAGGCCGCCTTTGAATGCCTTGTTGCAATTGCATCCACATATTATGCGAACTTAGAACCTTATATGCAGACCATATTCAACTTAACTGCTAATGCTGTGAAAGGAGACGAGGAACAAGTTGCACTTCAAGCTGTTGAATTCTGGAGCACTATTTGTGATGAAGAGATTGCACTCCAAGAGGAATATGAGGGTGCTGATGATGCTAACTCTACTGTGCATTTTCGCTTCATTGAGAAGGCCCTCCCGTCACTTGTTCCGATGCTGTTAGAAACTCTGTTGAAGCAAGAGGAAGATCAAGACCAAGATGATAATGTATGGAACATTTCCATGAGTGGTGGAACATGTCTTGGACTCATTGCTAGAACTGTTGGTGATGCGATTGTCCCTCTTGTGATGCCATTTGTTGAGGCCAACATCACAAAACCTGATTGGCATTGTCGAGAAGCAGCTACCTTTGCATTTGGTTCTATCCTTGAAGGCCCTTCGGTTGAAAAACTTACTCCCCTAGTCCAATCTGGTCTTGATTTCTTACTCAACACAATGAATGATCCAAACAGCCAGGTAAAAGACACTACTGCATGGACTCTTGGGAGAGTATTTGAGCTTTTACATTCTCCAGCCAGTGCAAATCCAATTATAAATAATGCAAACCTTCCTCGTATCATGGCTGTGTTGCTTGAGAGCAGTAAGGATGTTCCAAATGTAGCTGAGAAAGTATGCGGAGCAATTTATTTTCTTGCCCAAGGTTATGAAGATGTGGAATCCATGTCTTCTGGGCTCACACCTTTTCTTCCTAATGTCATTACTGCTCTTCTTTCAGCCGCAGATCGTGCAGACACCACTCATTTCAGGCTTCGTGCCTCTGCTTATGAGGCTCTGAATGAGATTGTGAGAGTCAGCAACATTCCTGAGACTTCAAGCATTATAAGCCAGCTGCTGCAGGAAATCATGCGAAGATTGAACCTTACCTTTGAGATCCAAACACTTTCTTCAGGTGACAAAGAGAAGCAAAGCGATCTGCAGGCTTTGCTGTGTGGTGTTCTGCAGGTTATCATCCAGAAGCTGAGCAGCTCGGATGCAAAGCCCATAATTGCTCAGGCCGCTGACCAGTTGATGCATCTGTTTTTGCGTGTCTTTGCTTGCCACAGTTCTACTGTACATGAAGAAGCAATGCTTGCAATTGGTGCTCTTGCATATGCAAGTGGTCCAGATTTTGTGAAATACATGCCTAACTTCTTCACATACCTGGAAGCTGGTCTTCAGAATTATGAAGAGTATCAAGTATGTTCCATCTCTGTAGGTGTAGTGGGTGATATTTGCCGTGCCTTGGAAGATAAAGTTTTGCCCTTCTGTGATCGAATAATGACTGTTCTTCTCAAAGACCTATCAAACTCTACGCTCAATCGTTCTGTGAAACCTCCAATTTTCTCATGCTTTGGAGACATTGCTCTTGCTATTGGTGAGAATTTTGAGAAATATCTGCCGTATGCCATGCCAATGCTTCAAGGGGCTGCAGGACTACTTGGCAGTCTTGATCAGAGTGATGATGATATGGTTGATTATGGTAACCAACTCAGACGGGGCATTTTTGAGGCGTATTCTGGTATCCTCCAGGGTATTAAGGGACCAAAAGCGCAGCTGATGATTCCTTACGGAACTCATCTACTGCAGTTCACTGAAGCTGTTTTCAAAGATAGTAGCAGGTGCACCTAATTTGCGCTGCATTTTTTGTTCTCTTGTTGATTATCAACTCTTTCTTACAGTTATATGCTTATTTATCTGTCATCAGGGATGAGAGTGTGACAAAGGCTGCAGTTGCTGTCCTCGGTGATCTTGCAGATACACTTGGCCCGAGCTCAAAGGATCTGTTCAAGAGCAACCTCTTCCATATTGAGTTCTTGAGGGAGTGCCTAGACTCTGATGATGAAGTTAGTGAGACGGCGGCATGGGCTCAGGGAATGATACACCAAGTAATGGCTTAATGCGGCATGATTTTTTTTTTGTCTGTTGTAGGAGGTTTCCTGTATGGCTGTGCCAAGTCCATTTGCCACAGATGAAGGGTACCGATATACATGTAGCGTCCGTCTTAGAATCCATGTAGGCATTTGTGTTTTGTTGTATGTCAAGCTGATGTGCATCACATTAGAGACCGGGTGGGTTCTGTTTGAGAACGTTTTGAACAGAACTTGGTAAGTTATTGTTGGTATTTTTTAGTGCTATTGATATTCTGCATTGCTTTTCATGCCCATCATATCAGTTTTTTTTATTGGGTACTTCATTCGTCTCATAATAAGTGATGTTTTTTTTTACTATTTGTCGTATTAAAAAGGTTTAAGAAAATATAAAAATAGATAAGTCATGCTTAAAGTATTTGTAATAATAAAGTGTTGCATTATAAAATAGATAGATAATATTTTCATAATTTTTTAATAGGACAGAATGTTACCAATTGATATAAAGTCTAGAAAGACAATTTGGGAGGAGAGAAGCCGCATCCCGACAGAGAGAGTATTAGGTTGTGCTGTGTGCAATATTTATATCTGATTGATCCATGTGAGCATAACTGCAGTGTTATGCTAAAATTGTTTCCACATTGTTTAAATTTTTGTAGGTATCCACATCTGAACTTTGTTTCATGAAATCGTTCTGAATTGTTTGTGTATATGCAAAAACCTGTGCTTGTGAAACGTGTTGGACATGTAAAAACTTTTTATTTCACCCCCATCAGCACCTCACAAGCATACAACAACTGCAGGGTTACTGCAGTTAACTCGTTCATATACACAGAAGGTTACAACTTTCACTGCACACAAACTATAGACTAAAAAGATTTCTTTGTAATGTCTAATAAACAATAAGCAGCTCTTGAGGGGCATTTAGACGAGATTGATCTAAGAATTTTAGAACTTGAAAAGATTTGGATCAACATCATTCTAAACATACTCTCAGTTGATCTCTGTGGAGATGATCTCCAGCTCTGCCCACCATAGCGGCGACACCTTTGGAGTTGCCGCATCCGGCGGCATGGCTGTGATCTCCCTGAGCTGCCTCGCGACCTCCGGCATGGTCAGCCGCCGCCTTGGCTCCCGGTCCGTGCAGCCCCTGATGACGCCGTCGAGCTTGTCTGCAGTCGGTGCATGGAACGTCCTCCGCAGGCTGGGATCCATGACGTCCCTGAGCTGCCGCTCCCCTCTCAGGTAACTCGCCGCCCAGGCCTCCAGCAGGCCGCCCTCCGACGCCGTGAACCGGCCGGTCATGGTCTCCAGCAGCACCATGCCATAGCTGCACACGACGCTCTCCTTGTCCGAATTCACCGGCGACAGGCTCGCGATCGCCGCCAGCTCGTCCCGGGGCTCGTCGCAGAAGAAGACGTCGGAGATCTTCGCGGCGAAGTCGTCGGTGAGGCAGATGGTCGAGGTGTCCAGCGTTCGTAAGATCTCCGGCGGGCTCAGCTGGTGCATGTGTTCCAGGCAGTAGGCCACGCCGACGGCCACACGGAGGCGCGTCGGCCAGTCCAGGTGACCGTCTTCTCTGACTGCACAGACAAACCTTCAGTGTTAGTAGTAATCTGACTACGAATTCCGCTATTTCTTGTCATCTGGATCAATTATTTTGATGCAAATAACAACAGTATGATTTCGAAATATTACTCCATTACCGTGGAGATGCTCATACAGTGTTCCGTTTGGAGCGTACTCGAACACCATCATCCTTGTGAACGGCTGCTCTTCCTGGCAATAGCCCAGCAGGTTCACGAAATTCTTGTGGTTTACTCTGGACAAGCTTGTTATCTGAAACAATTAAACAACACAATGGCCAATGGCATTATCAGGAAAGATGCATCAGCATCCTGTTATGCTGAAAAACTAAATTGGTCAGATTCATCATATATAACAGCAGCAGCAGTTACCTTCTTCCTGAAATGTGTTTCACAGTGCTTGGACCATTCTTTCGCAGCGCTCTTGGTCGTCGACACCACTGCAATCTCGACGCCGCTTGACAGCGTCCCCTTGTACACCATGTAATCCGACAAGGAGCCGATGACGTTGCTGAAACCCTCGCAGGCGAGCTCCAGCTCCGATCGCTTCAGGGAAGGCACACCTGCCAAAGCAGAACTCGTCAGACTCATTTCCATGAAGCGTTGCACCGAGAAGGGATGGACTGAACTGAGCGGCACCTGTTACAAACGCTTTCTGCAGCTGGCCGCTCAGGCCGGTCGCCCACGGCCGGACGGTGACCACCTTGCTGGACCGGTAGCACAGGGCGAGCAGCGCCACCGAGAGGACCGCAAGAAGGGACGCCCCTGCCGCAGCAATGATGTAGACAGGCCTGGTAACACCGGAGTGCCTC
The DNA here is from genome assembly GCA_001602295.1 of Zoysia matrella. NCBI lineage: Eukaryota > Viridiplantae > Streptophyta > Magnoliopsida > Poales > Poaceae > Zoysia > Zoysia matrella. The sequence goes on along the minus strand of BCLG01001162.1, from coordinate 67,680 downwards.
GCTCCAGCCACGGCAGCAGCCACCGCCGGACTGGTTCCGCCGCCGGACGGCACCGACGCGGGAAGCGGCGGCAACGCGATGCTGTGTGCAGGAGTTCTCGCTGGCCGGGGCTGCAGCATGTGCTTTGGTGCCACCGGTGAAGGTGCAGGTGCAGGTGCCTGCAACGGCGGCAAGCTCGTCGGCGGCGGAGCCTTCGCTGCCCATGGCCACGGTGGCCCCTCTGGGAACGACTGCTGCTTGTTCGGCGTCGAGGTGAACGCCGATGGAGGGTTGCTGGTTAACTCCGGCCATCCCGCCTTACCGCCGAATTGCCCGAACCAGTATCGGTTCTGCTCCTGTAGAAATCTTCTGGCACGGTTACCTTGAATTACCCTGACAACGATCGGGGGCACGAAAAAAGGGTCATGTAAGCAAAAAAAATGTGAAGAGCAACAGGACGACTCGTGCGCTATCATCTGGGACGGAGTACTGCTTGCTGCCGCTTGGGTGGTGGTTCAGTTGTCTCTATTCCTGACAGCCAGAGCATTATTCCAAGATCGGCTTGTTCTATCTACTACAACTTGCCGAATGCAATTCGGGCAGATAAGGGTGCCGAATATTTGTGGACTGCTTTCGGAGATTTTGCAAACCTTTTAGCTAGGTGACCTGCATGGATTTTCAGTTGCTGTTCTCGAGTGAAAAGGGGAGGCTTTTCACTGAAGCTATACGGGCATGTCCATGAAGAGTCAAGCTAACCGTATCGCCTTTTCAAATTACGTTGACAGAAAAAAAATCACCAGGATTATGAAAATATGGCTTGTTACAGTAAAAATTTCAGAACAATCCTGCACATCTCTTTGAGGAGAAGCCAGTATAGGCCATGCAAAAGCCCAAGAAAACACTACTGCTACTCATTAACAAGTAAAGCTCAGGATCAGCTCAGAGATCTCACCAGGCTGCGGAGTCGGAACCCCCATCTTCGCCTCTGTGAATCGACGTTCCTGCAGCCAAGCACGTATCAGTTTCTGAACCAGTGATTTGTGCGGCAAATCTTTCTCACAGGAAATAAGAACAGCAACACCCGATTCTTGACCAGCCATCTTACGCACATTACGCACTCATAGTTACACGAACAGGGCAAGAAAGAAAACAAGGTCGATTATATACGCGCATACCTTTTTCGGCATGGTAGCATCTTCCAAGATCAGTGAGCAAAGGGAGCAGCAGCGCAGCCGCCGCCACCACACGCCTCCACTTCTCCATGGACACAGCGCAGGTGGAAAGGAACCTCACGAGGTTTCTACGAAGACCACACACATGACCCTGGCGAGAGGTAGAAGAAGAAGAGACTTGGGTGCGAGCGAGTGGTCTCCGACAGAGCCGTGGACTCGGAGATGGCAGGAGAAACGGAGGAGAAGACCTGGTCGCGTCGCCCAGGGAGTCAGGACATCTGGTTGGCAGTGGAGTAGTAGAGTCCCGGGAAGCAGGGCAGGGGAGGGCGAAGGAGAGGGGAGGCCGGGTCGCCACGCGGAGGGGGGCAGGGGGAGCCTGGGAGGTGGTGGTTTCTGGTGGGCGTGACCACCGTTGCGCTGGTGCACGCAGCCACACCGCCCACGGCACCCGCAATCAATTCCGCTTGGCTCGACCACCGTTTTTGGTTTATGTATGGCGTTCCCGACGCAAAAGGTTTTCGTCGGGAGTGGGAGGTCAGAGGAGGAAGCGTTGTAAATTTGGGTGCTCTGGGTCGGATTCGAGAAGGTTTTTTTTTTTCACCTCTACAAGTAAAAAAATTTGTAGCAGTAGTTTTCCTAACTTTTGGTGACTGCTATTTGATCAATAATTTGTATATATTTAATTAATATAATTAATATATAAATTATATACTACAGAAATATTTTTCATGACAATTTAGAAATATAAATTTTATATAATTAAATTAATTAAATATATATAAATTATTGATCAACGTGGTAGTTAATGAAAGCTTGAAATAAATTTTTATTGGGACAAAGGGAGTCACGATCTCAGTGAACAATTATTTTTTTGCTAAGTCTCTGCATGTTCTTTTGCCTAGCTAACTGACTGTTATCAACTTATCGTCTGAAAAAATCATTGAAATGTGGTTAGGAAATCGTTGAAAGATTAAAGAAAATGGCCATTAGCTAGTTAAACTTGTACCAACAGTTTTCACTAGTATGTGGCTAACAGTTTTATCTTCAGTAGTATTTGTAACAAGTGGCACATACATTTTCTAGTACAAATTGACATGTCTGATGGCCATGTGACCCCAACCTATTTGGAAAGTTCCTTACTCTCTTCATTTTTAAATTAGTATTGCTATATTAATTTTAGTTTTCCCAGCAAAACAATGTTATCCATGTTTGTTTCATGTAAAGCAGGGTAAAAGGTGCCTTTGTCTTACAGTATAATAATTCTAGTTTTAATGAATTAGATTTGTTGGCGTAACAATAACAGTTAAAAAAAATGAAGAAAGAACTCGTAGTTTGTCCACTTCAGATTTATCCTAGTGTTTCAACAGTCGGAGTTTAGCTGCGACAACAGGCGGCCCTAGGGCTGGGATCCCTGGGCGATATCAGCGCTACTGTCGCTAGCTGCGTCTCCCCCACCGACGGATCGGATGGATGTTCTGGCATGACTGCTCGCGCGCAGGGACCCTTCTTTCTTTCTTTCTTCGTCTGAAGTGAAGGGCGGATGGACACCGCTCGCCTGCCGGCTCTGCCTGCCGTCGACCACACGCTTCGTCGGCCGCCGTATCGATCCTTGCCATGGTAAGCTACCCGGCCACAGCAACGGGAGGCAACATAGTCAGTCGCCGGCGGTTCGCCGGCGTATGTGTTCTTGACGAATTAATTCCACCATGCATGGAGTCGTCACGGTGGTTATTTTTGCCCACGTACTCGCATGGCAGGAGTCCAAGACAAGGACCAAGCACGCACTGCATGGAGGGTGAGCTACCTGTGCTTACCTGCTCCCTCCGAGTCTCTCAGCTGCTCACCAACAGCTTAACTATTTCACTCCTGGAGACGGAGACTATTACTGCTTTCCAAGAATCCGGTAGCGCAGTTACGACTGCACGCTCGTCTTCGATCAGCCGAGCAGCAGCAGAAGAGCGTTCGCCCAACGCGTTCTTGTGACCGCACGTCGTCTTACCAGAATGTTTCTGAAACTCTCTCTCAGGTGTTCACCCCCTCGACGGTGACACGGCCACCGATCGATCTGAGTCTTGACAGATTCTTCGGTGCACGGGCGCACACACTGATAGGGGTGGATGGAAGGAGGACAGCGCCGTCCTACCTACCTACCCAAATCGCCGTGTTCTGTTATCATCTTTGGCAGTTTCGGATTGGATTGGTAGATTATGCGTGGTGGTGGCTTGAGGCCATTGGTCTGAAAGAAAATGACCTATGTCAGGGTGTGTTGGAGGTAACTAATGGCAAGTATAGGACGCAAAGCCATTAATCAGCAACCAACCTATATCAAGGAAAGCACATCATGCATGCTACACTGTAGTCTAGACTAGATAGCTAGCCTAATCATTTTTCATGGTTATGTTTTTTAGCAGAGTTAGAAACTAATATTAGTTATAAAGGACCAAAGATAAACTATAGTATATCTGTTTGCTTCTAAGAAAAGGATATGCTACCACACCTCAAGGGATTTCCCATGACAATCATCACTGAATTCTTTCCGGTGATCGATGAGTAAAATCTAATATCAGTTTCATATGATTGGCGCATTTATACAGAATGTTTGGTTGTGTGAATTACAAGGCTAATTAAGCCTCGGCCTCAGTGATTGCAATTTCGAAGCTGATACTCTAGTCAATTCTCGACAGCTCAAAGGTGTCTGCTTTACGGTTGCATGGTGCACCAAACCATTCGGCGATAAGTGGATAATGTGTTGACAACAGCATGCTTGAATATGTATACAAAGTACCGTACGATAGTATCGGCGTAGTAATCATCCATGACTCGAGACCAAACTTGTACAAAAGCTAATAAAAAATTTCTCCAAACCTATATTCTTACTCCCTCTGTTCTTAAGTTGATGTCGTTGTTGACTTTCAACATCAACTTTAACTTGTCTTATTCAAAATATTGTTCAAATGTATAAAATTTTAAGTTGTGATTTAAATAATTCTAATAATAAATTAAATTATAACATAATATATGATATTTATCAAAATTTTTTGAATAAAACGAATAGTCAAAGTTGGTATTAGAAGTCAACGGCGATTTCAATTAAAAAACGGAGGAAGAATAGATTTCTAAAATTAATTTCTACGATTTGAAAGTTTGCTTCAGCTTTTGATACAGGAGCGGAAGAAGTTAGAAACTGAAACAAATAGAGTACTGAAGACTTAGTTATACGTAACATATTGGTTGTCAGTATTAGCTTACTAGATTGGTCGCTGGTGAAGATAAGCCGACCCTTCTTGGATTTAAGGGGTGTGGCGCCATTGTGTTTCAACGGACATTGAGCTGAATTATTGTACTTCGCCATTACGCCGCTCCTAAACGTGCGAGCCACGGCATGACCACCATTTGGAAGCTTATCAATGCTTATCATGCACATCCGGACGTATGGTGGTTAGCATGGAACGACACCTTGTCACCTGTCAGCGTATACAACTCATGGTGGTTACCGGCGAGGGTTGTTTGGTTGTCGCCGTTTCGATGGTCGAAATTTTCAGGGATTGCTGGGCCAGCAATCTCGTACAACTTGCTTTGTTGCAGCGGCCTCCTTTCCTTTCAAGGGCATCTCCAATGAACTCCCTATGCAACCTCTCATCTCAAATTTAAACGGAAAAAAGCATAAAAACCTATGGAACCATTCCCTCGTCCAATTCCCAAAGCTTGAGAGAGATATCCTATACATGGGGTTGATCCCTCACATGTAGGGCGTTGGAGTGACCTCTTATATGCACTTACACGTGGGACCTCTAAAGCTTTTTAATTGAAAAGAATTGTTGACATGTAGGATTAGCTAATATAGGGAGTGAGATTTTTGAGAAAATGGTTGAAAGAATGTATTAGAGTTGGGGTTCAAATCTGTATTGCGTAACTCTTGTACAGAGATACATTACTACAAAACGAGACTACAGTATCACTCAAAAAATTATAACAATGTCGGTCGAATGTAACAGCCGACACTAACAAGTCCCGATGACCTCCAACGTTACGACCCGACACTGTTGTGACCCCAACAGACCCCAACAGTGTCAGATGCAAGTGATATCATCCTATAAAACGACACTAATTTCTCACATTATTCAATAGTATCGGTACCAGTAGACGTCACGAGCAACCGATAGTACAGAACACGATATCAGTGTCGGTCATTGCTTACTCCATCCACATCGGACATTAGAAAGAAGCACTATAGTATCGAATAAACATGATTTAACAAAAACCAACATTGATAATGAACATATCAGTGTCGGTCGGCCAACGTCAAGAAAAACCGAAACTAAGTATCTTTTAGCAGTGTCGGTTTTTGGTGTCGTAGGTCAGACGATGCTGCTATCACCTGTATTGTGTCGTTTATGATGATCTCAATATGTCTGACACTGGTAGTTAGTTTATAAATACTCGTCCCCTTCCTCCCATCTGGGTACTCTGTTCGATTCTATTTCGGAGTGTGTCTATACGGCGGCCGAGAAATTTGGAATACAAGGGGGCAGGGTTTTGATTCTGTTTTTAATCAAAGGATATTGCTCCAGGAGGTAAATTCATGTCATCTTTGGAAGTTTTATGGTCTTATGATGTGATTTTAATGTAGGTTTAGGGCGGGATATCGTGAGAGGAGTTTGAAGTAAACCTGGCGTGTGCAGTCGTAGATTTAGGGCGGGTTTTGTAGATCCTAACTAATTTTGTTGACCTCTAAGAGTATTAGTACATAGTTAATTAGCTAGATCTCTAGTTTACATATACAATAAGACTTACATTATGGTGCGGGTGGGGGGCAGGGAAGAGAGTGAAAAATTAATTGTATATCTAGTTAATTTTATATCCTCTATATTATAATTTTTTTACTCTTTATTTTTTATATAAGTGATTTGTGAAGATGGATGACAGATCTTGGATGTACAATGGCGCTGGTAGAAATCTATTTCTATATTTCAAAAATGTCACTTCATTTGTCGAAGCCGCTAAGACTAGAAATGTACATATGAAAACAAATAGATTATGGTGTCCGTGTAAGAAGTGCAAAAATGTTGTAATGTTTGACACGCCCGAAACAATCCGTGAGCACTTGTTGGAAAATGGTTTCATTGAGAACTACTCAATATGGAGAGACACAAGCGAATACACCAAGCACTAGAGAACAAGAAGTTGGGATTGGATACAACAAAGAGAGGGTATGAGGTGAAGGCAACATCAAAGAGGCAAGGTCAGAAGGAAATAACACAGAATAGAGGGATGAAAGAAACAACGATGATTCTGATGTGTTTCATGAAAGTCACGATATTGAAGGCTTCGATGTCGAGGAACTGCTGCGCCACATTGAGCGCGAGGAAATACTGGAGAACAAAACGAGAGGATTAGATAGCTTACAGATATTGGAGAAGGCTTTGAAAGACCTTCTTTACGCTGAACTGAAGGGGGGTGATAAAGAATGCACGATATTGCAAATGATGCTTGATCTTCTCACACTAAAGGCCAAGTATGAAGGCCAAGTATGGTGGTCAGACACCAGCTTCAATGAATTGCTAGAGCTCTTAGCCAAATTGTTACAGAAACCAAACAATTTGCCAGCTACCACGTACCTTGCAAAGAAATTATTGTCATCATTGACACTGGGCATACAAAAAATACACGCTTGTTCGAACCACTGCATATTGTACCGCAAAGAGTACACAAACGACGTGAGATGTCAAGTGTGGAATGCCAGTCGGTACAAAAGGAATGATTAAAGTGATGATTCAGGTTCTGTGGATCAGCAAAAAGAAAAGAAAGGGAGAAATATGAAGAAAAGCATTGGTAGCAGTCTGTATGACCAAGATGGTGACAAAAAAAAAGTTCTATCACTTGTGATGCGGTACCTGCCACTAATAGATCGATTGAAGCGACTATTCTCCAACTCTAGAGATGCTGAACACATGATCTGGCATGCGGCCTCTGTTGAGTGCAAAAAGGACGGGAAGCTTCAGCACCCGGCCGATGCTCGACAATGGAAAACCTTTGACATTAACCATCCTAAATTTGCTAGATATCTAATAAACTTAAGGCTAGGCTTAAGTACTGATGGAATGAATCTCTTTGGTGAGATGACAAACTCACATAGTACTTGGCCAGTGATCCTAATCCTATACAACATACCTTCATGACTGTGTGACAAGAGAAAGCATCTTATGTTAGCTATCCTTATTTCTGGTCCTAAACAAGCTAGCAATAATATAGATGTCTTTTAGAACCTTTAGTGGAGGATATGAAAAAGTTATGAAAAGATGGGGTCTGTGCTTGGGATGCTTACAAACAAAAGAGCTTCACACTGTATGCCATGATTTTTGTTACTATCAATGACAATCCTGCACGCTTGACACTAATTGGACAGGTTAAAGGGAAGACAGGATGTGTGTCTGGACCAAACATCATCAATGTACCTTTTTTTTCTCATGTAAGTTGGTGTACATGCGGCACCGACGATTCTTACCAAAAAAGGCACAAGTATCGTGCAATGAAGGATCAATTTGATGGTACATAGGAGAAAGATTTGGCACCGATCAATCGTGATGGTAAATTTGTGTTTGAATCGGTCAGAAATATCCATACTGTATTTGGTAAGGCGGTGAAAGGAAAAAAAGAAAGAAAAATGATAGGGCTCCAGGAGATGTTTTGTTTAAAAAACAATCGATATTTATTATTCTGGAAAGAGTTAGAGATTGGCCATGCCATAGATACTATGCGTGTTTTTGAAAGCACGATTGGTACCTTATTTAACATCCCAGGCAAGACAAAGGATAGACTTAGAGCACGTAAGGACCTAGAAAAAATGAGAATAAGGCCAAAACTTTATCCTCAGACGAGACCAAATAAAAAATATTACCTTCCACCGGCTTGCTTTACCCTCACACTTGAGGAGAAAAAATCAATATGCAAATGTCTACGTGGTGTTAGAGTCCCCACAGTTTTCTCATCGAATGTAAAGAATCTCGTTTCAATACATGAGCTAAAGATAACTGGGAACAATACTCATGACGTGTAGTGCCATATGATTGGTAACCTATAGTTTCATTTGAACTAAAAATTTCATGAAAAGACTCAAAAAATTCAAATAGAAAATTTTCAGGTTCCTTACACAAAGCAATTTACAAAAATCAAATTGTAGATCAAATATCATTATATATGTTGAGAAAAAATATTAAAAAATTGTTAAACTTATTAACAGCGTCGAGCAAGCTTACATCAGCTTAAACCAACACTGCAAGGCCAACAGTGTTGGTCTTTTACTTTTGTAATGTCGGTCGGTCGTGACTGAAATTACAACGTCACTCAGCAAACATAACTTAAATTATTTCAAATTTTTTACGCACCAAATGTTTTATTATTTTGTACAATATTTTCTAGATGATAAGCATTCTTATTTTATTTTAGAACATATATTTTTAATAATTTTGTAATCACTTTCAATCTACATTCAACATTTTCTTGTACTCATAACGTATAGTGCCATAATGATTGGTTACCTATAGTTCCATTTGAACTAAAAATTTAATGAAAATACTCAAAAAATTCAAACATAAATTTGTCGGATTCCTTGCACAATGCAATTTACTAAAATGAAATTGTCAAATATCATTATATACGTCGAGAAAAATATTAAAGTTATTGTTATACTTATTAGCAGTGTTTGTATTGTCGGTTCTCGTGACATTATGGTGCTCGACATTGTTACTCTTACTGTATAAGCGGGCATTGTCGCTTCGTTCCACACTAAAGCTGGTGGCCTTTTCATTTCCCGCGCGACGCCGTTACGCTGTCAAATTTTTTTACCAACCCTAACCCCGCCGCTGCCGCTCCTGTCGCTGCTCCTCCGACACCGGCCGTGGTTCGTCGATCGTCCTCCTTGGCTCCGGCACCAGTCGCGGCTGCGCGTTCGCCTTCGACCTTGGCTCCCATCGCATTTTCTGCTACGGCTCCGGTCTCCTGACGTCTCCTCTCCCCCTCACCCACTCCGGAACCCTAATGTAAGTGCCCTCACCCATTCTTTCTCGGTAAGCCGCCTCCCCTCCCCCATTCCGGTAATATACAAATTGTAAGTCGCATCCCCTCCCACCATTGTTCCTCTCAATTCTTGTGGCTTCGAAATGCTATATGACATTTTTGATGTATATACATATTATTGTTTAGTTTATGGATACATTGTAAGACCTTCTTTGACACAAAGGTTAAATTCCTGATTCTTATGTTTCTCCTGTGAATTTGATCTGATTCCTGTGAATTTCTTATGCAAATCCTACGAAATTGCTGTGTGAATAACAATGTCGGTTTGATGACCTCAGCGACCGACACTGTTACTGTATAGTGTCGGTGTTGCTGACATTATCTTTGACCGACACTACTATGACACCTGTCTTAAATTCTCTTATATATAAGAAGGTTGCTATTGCTATATGACATCTGGATTATAAACATAATCTAGTATAATCAAATTGTAAGCACAATGTATTTATTATAATAGTAATTTTCAGTTGTAGTTGTGTTCGATGATGAAAGCGGACTAAGTGAGATGAGAGTGGCATCATGGACTATATATATCTTGCGACTTGCGATATCGGATATGTGTTGCCATACGCGTCAAGGACCTTATAGCGTTGGAAGGCTATTAAATTGGCAACCCGCACTTGGCAACCCGCACTGAGAGCAAAAGTCTTTCTATTCTGTACCCTCTTTTTTTTATTATAGTGACCATTGGATTGCTTTCATGTATATCCAAAATATGGGAATGCTTGGGTATTTGACTCCATTGATCGTGAGAGGAGCACCTACAACGATTTCTTGGAAGTCCTTAATGCGTAATGACCTCTAATACCATTTTAATTCCTTAGTGATCTGATATTCATAATCATGACACAATATTTCTTATCGATGACAGCTCTTACAATATCTACATCAAGCTTGGAGGAAAACACCATCCAAAACGAAAAGAAAAAAATATCATACAAAACACATTTTCCAGTACAACTACACCGTAATTCAATAATTTATATCACTATATTTTTGTCTATATCTTTATATTTTTCAGTACTACTGCACCATAATTCAATAATTTATATCACTATATTTTTGTCTATATCTTTGAGACTTTTAACCTTTCCATTTTATTTCTAAAGTGTGCAAAACAGGCTCCTGACAATGTGCGTCATGGCTATTATGTGTGCAAATACGTAAAAGCTGGCTCTGGAAAATATATGACATTGCTAAAGGAAGATCATGTATGAAAAAATATAAGTCTTTGCAGTTTAGTAATATTGTTATATGCATTTTCACACTATTGATATTTGCATTTTAGTAATTATTAATTATGTTCTTAATATTGGCAGCCAGACAACCAGGTGCAAGTGCAAGGAAGCTAATTTGATGAAGCCACACTCAATGACACTGCATCTTGGATGATCCACTTTATGATGCATGAGTTTATTCATCTAATGGGTAAATATTATGAATTTTTAGGTGATGTGACAGCACATTCAGAACTTGTTAATTGGTGCAGAAAATATCCCAATTCTAAACTGTTTCGCCAAAACTTTAAGGCTGAGCATAAGAGAATATATTAACAAGACCGGAGTTGGCCGAGCAAATGAAATTTTAGTTGTTAGTTCTACGTGAAGTATGTATATTCATGTATATGTGTAAATTAAGTTGCTGTAGTGGATAAACTTGTGTACATATGTGACCTTAAATATTCACTTTGTGAATACATTGTCTCTGTCAATATATTTTATTAATCTATTATTTGCATTTGATTTGTGCTATTCAGATGGCTCTTATTCAAATACATGAAAGTGTCGGTTTTGTGACGTCATAGAAATCGACACCTCTAATCCAGAAAGTAGTGTCGGCCACGTGACGTCATAATATATGACATAAGAGTACTATAAACAATGTCGAGAAAATTGACATCATTGAGACTGACGCTGTTGGTAGTGAGTGTAATGTCGGTTGCATGATGTCGACACAACCGAAACCACAGTGAAAATGTCAGTGTCAGTTTCATGACGTAATAATAAACGACATTGATGTTAACATAAACCAGTGTCGATTGTATGCCGTCAAGAGAGCGACACTAGTGTAACTAATAGCAGTGTTGGTCAGATGATATCATGCTGTCTGACACTGCTGTTGTTGTTACTTGTGTCGATCAGATGATATCATGCTGTCTGACACTGTTGTTTTTGTTACTAGTGTCGGTCAGATGATATCATGCCGTTCGACACTGCTTTTGTATTTACTTGTGTCGGTCTGATGATATCATGCCCTTCGACATTGCTGTTATTGTTACTAGCGTCTGTCAGATGATATCATGTCGTCTGACACTGCTGTTTTTATGGCTAGTGTCGGTCTCACTGGCGTCATCTCCACCGACACTGAAGACATAGTTATCAGTGTTAGCCAGATGATGTCATTTGACCGACACTGATAATTTGATTCAGTTTCGATTTCTTCTGCTCGATATTGATTACTGTTTACAGCAGTGTCATGTGAGAAGTGTTGCATAATTTGACCGACATTGCGAAATCTTATGACCCGACATTGAAGGGTCTTTTCTTAGTAGTGATAGTAGGGATGTAAGTGGGCATGCCCACGAGCTCATATCTAATTCAAATTTTGCAGGTAATATGCAATTTGAATTAAATTTAACCCTCATAGTTACCCACTTGCACCCCTAAGAGATAGGGGAAATATGTGATTTTCATTGGAGATGCCTTAGTGCATATTTGACTGTTTGTGCACTTTGTTTCTACTGTTCCTGCACTACTTATGATGAGGGAACTTTCTCATTTCCGAAGTGTACTCTCGGTCTCTCCATAGGGGTTTTATTTTTTATTAATTAAATGAGGTGCCATGCAGCCACTTTTGATGAAATGACAAATGAGGTCCATTATCAGTGTCATTTTACTTCTGGGTTTAAACTATTTTTAGTTGAAATAACACTCTTAGGGTCTGTTTGGACCCATCCAGATTATTATAATCCATAGCGGATCCAAACATGACTGATTAAACTTTAAGATTATAAAATTTGGATATCCAGATTATTATTATTATTATTATTTTCCCATTAGCTGTATATCCACAACAAAAATCATATCGTGCTTGACAAAAGACATCTTATCCTTCACAAATCTAAGCTGATTACAACCGCCATAGAAAACATTTGTTTTATATCTTCCACTCCTTTTTTTTTAGCTCCAACTCCTTTTATCCTTCCAGTCCGTGAGAGAAACTTCCCTATCCTCTTCATGCGGCCACCCGTCGCACGGCCCAATGTTTAGTATTTGCGTGGGCTTCAAAAATAAACGTATGAACTGACATATGGCACCAAATTGGTGTAAATGAGTGGAACTAACAATTTTTTTTTTGAAAAAGAAAGGACTATCATGTCATTACACAAGTCAATATGCTAGAAAAAACAGATTATATAATCTGGCCTCAAATGTCCTACTCACAATTTTTTTATAATCTGAATGACAGAATCTACCACTCCAATCTAGATTTTAATTATCCGTAGTGGATCTAAAGATGCCCTTATAAACAAAAAGTAAAGCCCCCAACTGGGACTAGCCTAATGGTGCCAAACTGCTTATCGTCAGTGGATTCATAGAGTTACTTGTTTTAATGATATAGTATTAGGATTCGGAAAGTTTTTCAAATTGTTGTTTGAATATTAAATACGCTCACCATATGTCTGATCGATTGCGACGGCACTTAACTTCATAAAACATCTACTGTAGTGATGCATATATATGGCTTTGCTGATTATTGGTTCCCTTTCCTCTTTTGAGAGAAAGCATCATTTGCAATTTTATTGATACGGAATAATTTCTTATGTGCCATTATAAATTTCCTCAATCCCGTATATGCTATACTCTCTATGACACAAGTTGGTTCCACGTATTACTGTAAAGAATTTCCCATAACTATTAATAGAAACCCTCTAATGATGTTTATGTGCAAGTTATATATACTCCTAAGTTTGATGGCACGCATTTTAGGAACTTCTATTTGGAACCCTTGGCAGGAATTTTGGAGGTGTCCCTCACATAGCTACCATGAACATTTTACCAGTATATTCGGTTTAGCCACAAAAACTTTACATTAGCGACACCAAAATTTATGCACGACACAGCATCAGCATAAATTTAAACATCTATAAACTCATAATATTCCATTTTGAAGATCTCTAAACTCATAACATTCCATTTTGAACATCCATAAACTCTAAATTTCTGGTAAACAGAGAGACATCCCTGCAAGTTCCCATCATCCCATTTTTCATTGCTTGCGAGACAGGTGGAAACTATTCCACAATTATCCCTGTTTTAACCTTTTTATTCATGAACATTGGCTAAGCTGGAATACACATTGTTAATTGGATTAATAATTGAAAACAAAATCGAATATGAAAATTCCTCTTCAGTTTGATAAACCAATCTTCAGGTTTGAATCCAATACAGCACAATCCAACTTGGAAGTTGGAACCCATCACCATCATCATTTGGACTTCGCCTCGGAGATGGGATGCACGCACATCAGCCGCCGGAGCAGCAGGCGGCGCATCGGACGAGCCCGTTCTCGTTGCAGGCCGCGCAGACGCGGAATCCGCCGGTCTTCTCGCTGAACCGGCGGTGGCTGCCCCTGCAGGCGCCGCACGGCGTGAACCGCGAGCCGCCGCAGGATGCGCACGGCGTGGGCGGGGCCTGCTGCGTGCCGGCCAAGACGCGCCGGAGCTCCCCGCTCTCGTGCAGGAGCCGCACTTCGTCGGCCTCCCCGACCAGGCGGCCGCCGACGAAGAGTTGCGGCAGCGCGGGGCGGCTGACCCGCATCAGCGCACGCAGCTCGGCGAGGTAGGCGGCGTCCATGGACACGTCGCGCTCGTCGACGGCGACGCGGAGCCCGCGCAGGATGGTGCGCACGGCGCGGCAGTCCTCGAACGTGGCGCGCACGGCGCGGAGGGAGGTGAAGTAGAGCACGACGCGGCGCTCGCCCGCCACGGCCGCCGCCGCGGCCTCCTCGGCCACCGCGAACGACTTGCACGTCCGCAGCCTGTTAGCCGAGCGCGAGCGGTGCAGCACGCTCTTGCCGCCGCAGCCGTCGAGGCCCGCGCCGGAGACAGGTTCCGCCTCGTCGAGGACCGCGCCGATGCCCGGGTGGTCTTTGCCGCCGGCCGATGGCGATGTGGACACGGAGAATGACGGCGACTGCGTGAGCCGTGCGGAGTTCTTGCTCCGGCGAACCCACGGTGACCACATTGCCGGCGACTAGGCTTCGATTGGCTTCAAGATCGAGGACGAAGGGGAGGAGGAGGGGCCGCCGCGAGCTCCTCGTACGTGCATGCGCGTGCGTGGGATAGCCTTGGGAGCTTGTTCGTTGGCTACCTGCGCCAAAGGTTGCTAATTTTAGCCATGCTTTAACTGTCGCGAAATCTTGTGGTGTCTTAGTTCCTTTGATCCGTTTCTTGCTCGTGCTCTTCAACTTGTTAATTCTCTCCTAATTTGGAGGGAGAGGACAAAGATTGATCAAAAGTGATGGTGCTGAAGGCGGTGACGGAGATGCGATTATGAATAATTTGTAGGTTGAGTAGCCTAGAGATGGCTATGGTTATGTGTTTGTTATGGCCCATTGGATTGGATCAACATGTGGGCCAAAATTTGGGTGATGAAAACGGGCTAGCTAGAAGTGCTGAATGGGCCATAAATTCTTATATTTTGTGAATTTTCGCGTGCCTTTAGAAATCGATTTCTTTGTCAATGAATTTCTTATAGTAATATTGATAGTTTCCTATCTATAACTTTGTTACGCTTGATTTGATCTTTGACCAGCCAAATTGTGGAATATACTGTCTCCATATATACACTCTATCTGATTTTAAAATATTGATGTCGTTGAATTTTACCATCAATTTTAACTATTCGTTTTACTCTAAAATTGTAGTCTTAATCATGTAAATTATTAGTTGTGTTTCAAATGCCACTAATAATAAAATATATTATAATAAAATATATTATAATAAAATATATTATCTTAAATATTTTTTAATAAGACAAAGAGTCAAATGTTAGAAGTCAAAGATGTGAATATTATTTTAAAACCGGAGAGAGTATATGCTTTGCGAATACTCACAGTAATTTTGGATTTGAACGAACGAATCAGTGGCGTTAACGGTGGCCAACGGACGTGACAACTGTGAACTGGTCAAGTATATGAAGGCATCAATTTCACAAGATCTCTATTCCTCGCTCAGTAAAAATTTCATTTTCCTTTGATTCTGCCAACTTGCACATACAGTTTGATGCCCGTGAACCATCGTACCACACTCTTCACCAAATCCAACTTTTAAATAAACACCTGAAAGTTGAGTATAGTGGAATCTACTTTTGACCATCATTTCTTTTTTTCTTCAAATGGTCCTTGAAGAATTTTAGTGAGAATGAAAATATATGACGTTCGTCCGTGATGGAGATAGCATCATGGTTGCACTGACAACGACTATTCCCACCGTCCCTAAATTGTTATTGCTGGTGACTTAATTCTAATATCATCTTTAACTATTTATTTATTCAAAAAATTAGTTCAATATGTAAAATTATAAGATGTGACTCAAATAACTTTTATGATAAGTAAATTATAAAAAAGTACGTGATCTTTATCAAATTTTTTGAATAAAACGAACATTTAAAATTGATATTAGAAGTCAACGATTACAACAATTTAAGAAAACAGAGGGAGCACATCTGGCATAGTGTCTTCCATAAGTTTCACCACTTCAAAATTAGACGCACATTAAGATTGTCAAGTTAGCAATAACACTTACTCCCTCCACTCTGAAATTGCCGTTGACTTCTAACGTCAAATTTGATTATTCATCTTATTTAAAAAAGTTTGATAATATTATATATTTTATTATAATTTACTTTATCATTAAAGTTTTTTAAATCATGAGTTATAATTTACACATATTATGTTTTTAAAATAAATTGAATAATTAAAGTTGATGTTGAAAGTTAATGACAATAACAATTTATGAATGGAGTGAGTATTATTTTTCTGTCCCTTTTTATACAGACACATCCAGTGAAGTGAATTACGGAACTGGCGTAGTCACTTGTTCCCTATCGTTCAAAGAGAGAGGGGCTTTGCACCTTATACTAATCCTGTGAATTACGCTATTTTATTGCTCAGGGACACATGATTTAAATCCTGATAAAACAGCTACAGCTAGGATCATGAAGTGTAAAAATCCCATCTGTACTCCATGACTTGTAGAACATGACCAGGAAAGCTGACATAGGATAGAAGTTGACTGGTGAGAACAGCTGCAGAGGAGCCGAACCAGATAAACATAACATCTCGGAGCATAACGAAAGCGTCAGCGGCTGCAGACGCACTGCTCCCCGTCCTGGAGCAGATCCAGTTTAATTCGTGCTGTGGCAGAGGGAATCAAGCACTGGCGCGCAAGTGCTGGGAGCGTAGCTTGCAAGGTTATTAATATCAAGATGAATGATCGATTGCCATGGATCATGGAAACCCCTGGCCTGCTCTGGGTGGAAGTGGAACTGCCACTATATGCAGAGCTAGCACCTCAAATACAACGGCAAGCAGCGCAGCGGTAGAGGGCAATGTTTTGAGAGCCTATCTTTAGAAGCGCACGTATGAATTTCACAGGAAACAGTTTGAAACGGGAAGTAATAAGTCAAAATACGTAGTACGTAGGATATTTCCTTTATCTCGAAGCAAGCAAATCAAGCAATTTCCCGACGCATAGAACACCTTTTGCGCCGCGCGAAAGCGGAAGAAAGAACACGTCGATCAGAGCCTTTTTGCAATCGTCGTCTCCGAGCAGGAAATCAAGTGTTCAGTGCGAGTGGTCGATGGAGGAGGGAATAATCACGGAGCAGCTGACTAGCTAGCTTAGCTGCTGCTAATCACCAGCATACAGCAGACATGACATGATGACGACGATCGATTAATTAGCACGATGCCCGTGCCGGGGCCGGAAAGCATCGATCGTACGTCTCCTCTAGTCCGTCCTCCCGGTCGCGTCTACCAGCTGCTACCTAGCTACTGCTAGCTGATTAATCGCCTTTAGCTAGTGGCGGGGTTTCCAATCACGGCGCAGCAACGATTAGATTAGATTAAGCAAGCGGCCAATCGTGGCGCCAGGATCAGAACGTAATCTCTCTTTCCTGTTCTCTCTCTCTCTCTCTCTCTCTCTCTCTAGATCTGCTGTTGCGTGCAAGCATCCTCCTGCTCGTGGATCCCCGTCCAGGCTGCGCCGCCCCCTGATGGCGCTGGCGCTGCCGTATGAACAAGAGAACAAAAAGGGAGGCGATCGAGCGAAAAGGAAAAGGCGACGCCAAATCGCAATCTCGTCGCACTTGCCGCGGATTTCATGAACCTTTCGTTGTTCGTGAACATGGACGGGGGGATCGAACTCTTGCGACGATGCCGAAATTGCGAATCAGGGTTTCTCGGCCAGTGTACTACGAGCAAAGTGAAATTAGGTTTTGTAATTGTATTTCTTGTGTATGTTCCCGCGGTTCAGTCAGGCCATGGCATAGCAGGCGGCCTGTTGCGTCAGCCTGGCGTCAACGTCGGATCGAGGCTGGATGATGAAGGATTAGGCGTTGCAACGAACTCACTCGGTTTTTTAATTGTAGTGGCTGTTGAATTTAAACATCAATTTTTACAATTATTTTATTTAAAAAATAAACTTAAATATGTAAAATTATAAAGTGTAATTCAAATAAATATAGTAATAATGTAAAGTATAACAAAATATATAATATTTATCAAATATTTTTCAATAAATAAATAGTTAAAATTGATATTAAAAATCAACAGCAACAATAATTAAAGAACAGAAAGAGTACGTCAAATAGTACGCAAGTGCACTATTGTTTTCGGCCTCTATTCGGTAGCAGCATTCAGGTTATCGTTGCGTATAGTTCTGGCCTATATATCTCGCCGTGAGGTAATGCACGGCTGCTTACTGTGAGCTTGGACCTACATGAGACAGCGTAGCGAAACGGCCAGGGAGGCTCAACTGCGCGTATATTGTTTCTATTTTTTTGGCATTATTCCTTTGCTGAAAAGTACTACCTGATGTTATCTATGATTAGGTTATTAATCAGTTTCACTTAATTACTTAAGTGTTTGGCCACTATGCACACATACTATCTTTGTTCCTAAATTATTATTGAAGTTGTACATCATTTTTTAACTATTCATCTTATTAAAAAAAATATTATAAATACTAGTCCTAATATCTGTGCTAATGCTACGGTGTAAAAAAAAAATTAACTTAAAAAATAATATATTAATATTAAAAAGAATTTATTTGTTTTCCAACAACTTTTCTCGGATCCTATATATTTGTTTCGGGTAGTTGTGATTTGTTAACTAACAATGGTCCGTGTGGGACAAGATCTGGGAGATCTGGAGAAGAGCTCATCAGTTAAATTTGTAAAGGGTGTCTGTGAAGAGATTTCATCAGTTATATTTGTAAAAAAGATAACTCTGGGTTCATTTTTCGTATGCACATAGTCTAACCTATTTTTGTTGAGGATATTTTTGTCGACGTTCTAACCACCGACACAGTACGAAATACGATCGAGGGGATGGTGTGCCTTCGTATTCGATGTGGCTTAGTCTACGGAAGACTCAAAGGACTTTTTTACCTGGTTCGGGCCACCTCGAACGGTATAATACCCTACGTCCAGAGGATGGTTTATCTTGGTGAAAGAGTACAAAAGGTCGGATTCTCTCTTCGGGAGAGGATCCGGCACTGAGGTCGTGAGGTGGCTCACGCGTAAACGGTTACATGCGAGATCTCTAGGTTTCGGTCAGTTGTGTTCGTTGTTGTCTCTCGTTCTATCGCTCCCCGGGTCCCTTTTTATATAGGGCGATCCGAGGTTACAAAATAGTGAGCCCTATGTGGTTCTGTTGTCTCGCTGACAGGTGAGTCCTCCACTGGCGTCGTCATCATTCGTTATGCCCATGCGGGGGCGTGGCCCGTCGCATCGCACGTCGCGACGGGCACTGTAGCGTCATCCACAGTGCTGCCGGGTCTTGTCCGTTGACTATCGCGGCCCGTCTGGTACTGTAGCTTTAGCTGGAGTGTCATCGTGGTGAACCCGTCCCGTCCCGTTAGGATGGTTGGCAGTTGACCACCGGAATAGATACAATATAATGCCGTACCTACCCCCGGGGTCGGTCCCCGGGAGTCGGCCTTCGGAGCTCGACGTCGTCGTGCGTCATAGCGCGGCTAAGACTTAGCTTTCGTAGATCGTCGCCTCGAGGGACGGACCGCGCGTTCGTGCGCCGTCATCTGACCCCAAAACCCCTCGGGGTCTTGGCCCACGTGTACGATTACGGGTCGTCAACTACACGGGGTACATGATCCCGACAGTAGCCCCCGAGCCTGGCGCCGTTTGCGACCTCTCGTCGAGGCGGCGCTGGGCTGGTCATCTCGTCGAGGTGCTGTTTTGATCCTCCGGGAGCACGAGCGCGCCGTAGGGCGTAGCCCCAGAGCCCTCGAGCAATCCGAAGGGTCGGTCGTGGGCTGAAGCGTTGTGCGAACCATCATTCGCTGATGGTTGATCCTACGGGGGCGCGCGAGCGCGCCCGTAGGGCGTAGCCCCGAGCCCCCGAGCGATTCGAAGGGTCGGTCGTGGGCTGAAGCGTTGTGCGGGCCATCATTCGTTGATGGTTGATCCTACGGGGGCGTGCGAGCGCGCCCGTAGGGCGTAGCCCCCTTAGCGATTTGAAGGGTCGGTCGTGGGCTGAAGCGTTGTGCGGGCCATCATTCGTTGATGGTTGATCCCGCTAGGGCGCGCGAGTGCGCCCGTAGGGCGTAGCCCCCGAGCCTCCAAGCGTTTTGAAGGGTCGGTCGTGGACTTAACCGCCACGCGTTGTTTCAACCGTCGGTGTTGGGCCGAGGTCGCTCTCGACCTTTTGTTCGGGAAGACGCTTAGGACGGGCCGGTTCGATGCGGTCCCTACCCATGATCAGCATCGCGCCTAGGCCGAAGGCCATGATCAGCGTCCGATCGTTCGAATCGGCCAAGTGGCCTCGGCTGTCGATCAGTCGCTCGTGGGAAGCTTCGTTCGCGTGCTTTCCCTTATTCGGACTCCCTGTGACCCACGGAAATCGTACGGCCTTCACGCCTCCATGTGGAGGGCGATCGGACCGTTCGGGAATCGCAATCGACGGTCGATCCGGGCGGTTGGTTTGAATTCGGACGAACGGCATCGGGGAAGCGGCGGTCCACGCGCCCGCGTCACGTCGTCTGCCAGTCGTACTCTGG